>JAHWFO010000281.1:14518-35115 GCA_023313115.1 Rhysida immarginata | reverse complement strand
CCCACAAGACCTCCCCCGCCGTCAATTTTTTTTTTTTTTAATTTTAAAAATTTTTTTTTTTTACATATTCAGGCAATGGGGTTCTTAAACTATACATTGACCATATTTTATGGAAATGGGCTAAGCCTTTTTAAAGAAATTTAATTTTTTTTTTTGAAAAAATGAAGAAATGGCAGAAACATTCATTTCAAATCTCCAAACAATATAAACGGCATGAAGGGCTTCCTCTTAAAGAAAAATACAATTTCTTTTTGACGTAGAATACGTCTTACATTTCGATACTGGGATGCCACGCTTAAATCGTGAATGTCACGAAAAGTGTTGATCATGGAAACCTTAATAACGTCAAAACTATTAACGATATAAAAAAGAATGATATTGCATTCGATAGTATATAAAACAAAGCATGTTTTAGACTTTGACCGACTTCATGCTGACGTCATCAACTGATGCAATCGAAGTACAAAGTCGAGTCAGAAAATCTGCTCTCTGGCAGAGATTAATTTAGTCTATCTAGCTCCGGCTTCCTTTGTGATACCACAACCTTTTAGGTGTCATTTGCTTTATCTTTTGGCGCTTTATAAAATAGCTTAAAAATTAAACCTCAGTATTTAATAGTATCTAAGATATGCACAAGTAAACTTTTGGGGGCAGCAGTCCTATGGAGACAAAGCCAATGCGTGTGTATTGAAAAATATTGGATTTTTGAAATTCTGACTTCGGATTCTTAAAGACCATTAAAAAGTGGAATAGGAATATCTGTAAGACCTACTCTCTATCTCTTTGTCTTCATCGATAAAATTGGGTTCAAAACTTTAAAAGTTCAACACTTTCAGGGCCTCTATCTCCTAAACGGTTAGATCAATAAAACATTTCTCGAATATTATGTACGAGGGGAGTTCAGTAAGTAATGCAACACATTTTTTTTCTCGGCCAATTTTGGTTGAAAAACTTGGACATTTCTTGTGGAACATTTTCAAACATTTCCGCTTCGTCTCGTATAGTTTCATTGACGTCCGATAGGTGACAGCGCTATAGTGAGCTGTTAAAATGGCGTCCACAATGGAGGTGCGTTCCAAACAACGGGCAGTGATTGAGTTTCTTTTGGCGGAAAACCAGGGCATCTCAGATATTCATAGGCGCTTGCATTACTTATTAACAGCTCACTATAGCGCTGTCACCTATTGGACGCCAATGAAACTAAACGAGACGAAGCGGAAATGTTTTTAAATGTTCCACAAGAAATGTCCAGTTATTTCAACCAAAATTGGCCGAGAAAAAAAATGTGTTGCATTACTTATTGAACTCCCCTCGTACAATATGAATCTACCATTAAAAATAGGGGTTCCTATTTAAGATTTCAAAGTCACCCCCTACCTCCAGTCCCCCTCATAAGGGCAGGGGGGGGGGGGTAATTATTTAACTAATGAATTTCTCCCGCGAAATAATTCACTTTAGATTTTGGACATTTTTTCGTCCAATGCTTAGTTTCCGAGATATTCAGTTGTCTCAAGATAAATGCCTCTCCCTGTATATGCGACAGTTTGGGACACGGAATTCATATTTCCTTCTATATTCATAAACAATGAATTTGGATATTCGTGTAGCCTAATGTTTGTGATAGATTTTGTTTTGAGAAGGACTTGAAGCACCCAGGTAACCGAAATGTGATATCTTAGCTTCATCACTTTCATCAGTACTGTGTGAAAGATTTCATGCTGTGTAGAACAAATTTAAAACTATTCAAAAATATGGTACGAGGGGCGATCGATAAATAAGGTCTCCATGGCCGTAACTTTTTTATTTGTTAACCGATTTTCAAAATTCTTTTTTGTATCTTATACTCACATTTGTCCTCTATGTAATACACTATTCACTTTTCGACATAGTCCCCATTCCTTTCCAAGCATTGCGCCAACGCGTGACTAGTTGGGTGAACCCGTCGGAGAGGAATTCCGGAGTTGTTGTCGACACCAGGATTGAATGGCAGCGTTAACCTCGCCGTCAGAACCAACTCATGTCCCTTAAGGGGCTCTTTCTTCTTTGGGAAGTGGTGAAAGTCGCAATGTGCAAAGTCTTTCATTTTTGAACTGCAATTTTTCATCTTTGAACTGTAGGCGCTGCAACGCCTCTGGTGTGTGGTGACTCATGTGCGGGCGGACGTTATCGTGCTCCAGAAGAGGGTCCAAAGATGCCATTCAATCCTGGTGTCGACAACAACTCCGGAATTCCTCTCCGACGGGTTGGCGCAATGCGTGGAAAGGGATGGGGACTATGTCGAAAAGTGAATAGTGCATTGCATAGAGGACAAATGTGAGTGTAAGATACAAAAAGAATTTTGAAAATCGGTTAACAAATAAAAAAGTTACAGCCATGTAGACCTTATTTATCAATCGCCCTCGTATTATAAGTTATAGGAGAGCAAGCGTTTTTGCAATTTTTTGGAATGTAACTCTTTAACGAATGTGAACCTATACTGACAGACTGGTCTAACTATAGACGACTGATCGACGCTGATATCAATATTTGTATTGTTAAATCTTTGTACAATTGTGTATTGAGATCTATACTCGGAAGTGTTTACTCTGAGTGGTCAGATTATTATGACCACCTGATGTTTGTAGGCAAATTAGCTATGATTTCGCGCTGAAGTTGCTAAAGAGCCGGACTAGTATAAATAGGCAAGCAGATTGTTTACCAAGACATTGGAAGTGATTTGTTTCTGAAGATTATAGGTAAACGACGCGATTTAGCAGCCTTTGATGATTGTTGGCGCTCGGAGCCATGGCGCTAATATCAGCAAAACGGCTGCATTCGTTAAATGTTTAAGAGCAGCTGCTGTTAAATTGTTACAGACTGGACTGTCTGCCGTAAAACTGGGTCTGAACGTGCCAGTTGTGGCCATCAATGTTCGGGCAGAAAGGAGAGTGGCAAGACTGGTACAAAACAACAGAAGGGCAACAGTGCATCAAATTACTGCAGATCTTTATCAGGGATCCTCTCAAATGATCTCTGAACGCACTCTTCGCCATACACTGCATAGTATGGAATATGGGAGCCGAAGGCCAGTTCGAACACCTTTGCTATCTGCAGTTAACAAGATAAATCGTCTCCAATTCACACAGGAACACAAGGATTGGACAGTTGAGCATCGGAATAAAATCATGTGGTCTGATGAACCACGTTTTCAGTTGCATCATGCAGATAACAGAATGAGAATTTGACGGAAACTGCATGAAAGCATGGACCCCACATGCATGAGTACAATCGTTCAAGCTTGTAGGGGCAGTCATGGTTTGGGGCATATTTTCCTGGCATAATATGGGTCCTTTTTGTGTAGAAAAACGTCTGAATATCAAAACATACCTAAATATATTTGCTGATCAAGTTCATGCAATCATGTTGATGGTGTATCGCAATGGAGATGGCTTCTTTCAACGTGACAATGCAGCATGCCACGCTACTCGCATTTTGCAGGAATAGTTTCAAGAACAAACAATTCCTGTGCGTTGTTTGCTGTAAAAAAAATCCTTTGCTACTAAATGCATGCTTTAACCCCTATGTTGATTCGAGAATTGAAAATGATAGTAAGGCGAGATTGTTGCGATCCCCACGAACGACGACGAACCTAACTTAGGTGGCCCCCATAATGACCAAATCTCAATCCAATTGAGCATTTGTGGGAGAAAGTTGAAAGAGCCATCAGGCAGGTGGTTCCAAAACAACAAATTTCTCACAACAGGACAGTGTTATTCATCAGGCAAAGACTGTTATGACAGCCTATAAGAAGCAGGGAAAGACATCATCTACCAATCACAACATTGCCCGAAAGTCGAAGCTCACTGATAGAGACAGAAGGGGTTTGAAGCGGATTGTGGCCAGAAAGCACAAGACAACAGCATTCATGGTGTCAGATTCCTCCCATCACCTTTCAACATTTCATAGAGTAAATGCGAATCGCCGCAGTATTGAAGGCAGAAGGTGGCCCAACGAAGTACTGATGGGGTGGTCATAAAAATCTAGCCATCAGTGTATATTCATCCTAAAGTGTCGATATCTGATATGGAAATGTTGTTGTTCAGTGCGATAATGAAATATAGAAATCCCAGAATTACTAGGAAAATGACCTCCTTTAGAGCAAAGTAGAAAATAAATGGAGTTAAAAGAATGGGGATAAAAAATGGGCTATAAAGAGAGTGGGTGAAAAGGTAAGATAAAATATCCTGTACTTTTTATTTTCTTTATTGATGCACAACTAAGTCTATCAGGGGTGCAGCCGAGGAAAAATTCAGACGCGGTTTTTCGTTCAAAAAGTGATGTACATATCTCAGTCTATATCTTTGCATTACTATATGCTACAACTAAGGACAATATCTCGTTGGAAAGAGGAAGGTTAGGTCTTCAATGATAATCAAAATTTTAACGAAATGGACCACTGGGTTCAAAGTCACAGCAAGTTAAAATTAAGTGAGTTTTATGTGCTCGCCGTCGTAATAACGGAGTGGCGCGTACGTGTGCGGCCATACGTGTGCGTCTGTGTGTGTGCAGCCGTACATGTGCGACGATTATTAGAACTAATTGGAGCCAGCTACCCGACTGCAGTCTATCGTTAAACTTGCTTGGTGGCTTCAAGAAATTAAGAGAATATATGATCAGTCATTTGGCGGTGTAAACATAATATTTCGTAGAGACTTCGAACAACTACCACCATTAAACGCTAGACCAGTTTTCTGACACTCCCGATTCATTTCAACGCAATGATAATTTTGAAAATTTCTCAGAATAATGTTTAAAGCAATCTAATGGTAGCTTTTAATATATCTATCGAATTATTATCTAAATATAATATTTATATTTAAGCTAAATTGTCCCTCCCTATCTCTGCGTCTCTCCCCCCGTTCCACTGTGGAAAATTAAGATTTGTTTCGGACCAAAAATCGATAACTTTTTTGTACTAAAGAGTATTAACAAAATTTTTAAAAAATGAATAAAAATCAAAAACTTCAAAATTGGTATTTATTTTATTTTTAACTAAAAATATTACTTTCAAAGTGTATGAAAAACCTTAAAATAGCTTAGAAAACGACGAAAAGTACATAAAATGCTTACCTACTATTTATAGAAATATTTTGAATAGTTGGTTAATAACAATTTTTAAGCAGTTGTTTCTATAGGTATATTAAAAGTATTATATTATATTTGGGGATCTTCAGGTTCTGAAATCAGTTTGTTGACCTTCAAAAGCTGCAGAATATTTGTTAGACGGTTTTCTAATGAGTATTTATTTTTATACGGTTGGTTGGTTAAAGTTTTAGGGCGTCGGCTACTGTGGTCATTTTTTGCCCGAGATAAAGTTAATATAACCAGACTTACCTAAAAACACAAAATAAAAATAAACTTAAAAACTCAGACAAAAACAGGTAAGTTACAAACACAATAAACGTAAAGATGGTTGGTTGGTTGGTTGGTTGAAATTTTAGGGCGTCGGCTGCTACGGCCATTTTGCAGCCCGACAAAAAGTTTAAATATCCACATTTTATGGACCAAAAGTTTAAAAATTCAGATAAAAAAATGAATAAAAACGTAAATTATAAAAATGTAAAAGCAATAAAAAGTATGACTATGTTGATTTAGAATCACAAATAATTTTAAAACCAACCATTTTTTTTCTGTTTCTCCCCTAATAATAGATCTCTCGAATAACAAAGCTCTACTGAACAATGTAAAGGGCGCTAACTAACTAATAAAAAAAACAAAAAAAAACCGTAAAGAAAGCATGAGCGAAACACAAAAATATAAAATCCCTAAAAGATGACTACAGAGATAAAATACCTATAGGAGTTTAAAAATATGAATAATTTTTCAAAAAATGAAAATTTTAGATTTGTACTTAAAAACGTTGATCCCATAGGATACATAGTCATGAAGCTACAAAAATTAAGAATAATGAAAGGGTGACTATATGAATTTAAAAATATGAATAATTTTTAAAAACTGGAAAACTTTTTTAAAAATCCTAGGGTTTTCCCCTAACAGATATTCTAATGGACAATTCAGTCCTAATGAACGTCGTAAAATTAATATGTAGTATGAAGTGTGGCTCTTCTGAACCAAAGTGGGGGCTCAAGGGCCTCAACGTAAAGGCTTTCCACAGGACTTGTTCGAAAAGATCCTGTGGCATTTCTTATCCCTAAATTATGAACAGGATCTAACATCTTCAAATTGGTCTTT
Organism: Rhysida immarginata; assembly: GCA_023313115.1. Lineage (NCBI taxonomy): Eukaryota > Metazoa > Arthropoda > Chilopoda > Scolopendromorpha > Scolopendridae > Rhysida > Rhysida immarginata. Next base: position 28,884 of record JAHWFO010000281.1, on the reverse strand, counting down.
GACGCTGAAGCATACACAATACTTCCGTAGTCTACTTTAGCCCTGATTAGTGAACCATATAGGAACATAAGCCTATGCCTATCAGCCCCCCTTTTGGTAACCGAGATCGAACGTAGGATATTCATAGCTTAAAGACATCTCGACTTTAAATCACGAAGATGCGGAAGCCATTATAATTTTTTGTCAAAGGTCAGTCCCAAAAATCTATGAGAGTTTACCACTGCAATAGGGGAATCATAAAGTGAAAGGTCTGGGTCTGGATGAAGACCTCTCAAAAAGCAAAAGTGCACAGCCCGTGTTTTTTGGGGAGAGAACTTATATCCTACTTCGTTACTCCAGTTAACTAGTTTGTTGATAGCTATTTGTAGTTGCCGTTCAATAACCAACATTCCAGTCATTCGGAGTTGTGTTTATTGGAGGTTGTTTTTGGCATAACTGCCATTCACGGAGTACCCTTGACACTGTTGCACGGGAAAACTCGAGGAGGTTTGCGAAATGCTCAACTGCGCCCGTCGAGCTCCAACGATCATGCCTCGTTCAAAGTCAATCAAATCCTTGGACTTACCCATATTCAGTCCACTTCTGCTGCTGACTACAACTTGAGATCCAGTGCATCCCTTTTATACATCGCTTCGGCCTGTTTCATTGGTTTGTGTGTCACTGGGAGGCCGATCCATTTTCCGTAAGAGGTGTCTCTAATAAATTGGTCGTTCAGTGTATACAAGTGACTTTATATCTGTTATTATTAGGTGAATTAATCTATTTATAACATGCCGCTCAAAGAAGATATAAATACTTCTTCATTGCGAAAAAACACTACCCGACTAGCTGCAATGAGCACGCCCGTTAAAATGCCTCTAGACTCCATTATGGCGGCGATCGAGCGAAGCATTGTAAATAATTGAGGTCGCTTGCATGCTGTAGGAATGGCTCAAAGAAAGCAGCTTTTGGACTTCGAGAGGGATACAATTATTGGGTGTCACCTTGCAGGCAAAAGTGTTAGAGAGATGTAACCCCTACTAAAAATCCTCAAATCATCCGTTCAAAAGTCATCCGGGCGTGGAAAGATAAGCTACGACAAGTGTTGAGCCCACGACCGGAAGACCCAAGATTATGTCGGCCAAAGACCGAAATATTCGTCGCAGGACTGGCTTGCTTGGCATTTGTGATTTCTGATTGTGAGGATTCCTAAAATATCGTATTTATCGAAGGAACGTACAGACTGTACTCGAGCTGAAAATCAACATAATACCGCATGTGACTGATATTCTCCGAGGATATCTTCGTACTATTATCGATGCGATGTATTACGCTTCCAAAATTTAGTTGACGCAGATAGTGTACATATTGAACTCATAGATAACAGAAATAAAGTTTTCCCTTTGACTTCTTTGTCGTCTTAATAGACCAAATTTTTCTCTTGTAGTTATTATTTGAACCCTTTTTTCTGTTCTTCGGAGTTTTCTTTCCCATGATCTACTTAGCTTATATACAAAGTATCGCCCAATACGGACTTAGGAGGACACATTTATTTATCCTGTTTTTAGGCGAATTTATCAACCTAAAATATTTCGCACTAGATATCCTTTTAAATTTGATTTTATTGCTGGCCTTAAGTTTTTTTTTTAAGGTAAGTTGAAATAAAATGCCAAGTGTCATGTCGTCAGATCAAGAAAGGATCCAGATTACGTAACTCTGATGACTTGGCATCAGATTACGCAACTCGCAGTGTCAACCTGCTTCGGAGTTCGTAGTCGCTAGATCCGAGAAGCGAAAAGAAATGTGGATCAGAGATTGGAGAGGAAAAATTGCATAATGAGGCTTCCGAGGCAGGAAAAAAGGTGAGGAGGAGAGAATTCGAGAGAGAATTCCTGCTAAGCGAGACGAAAATGAAGGAAAGCCGCCAAAGATCTAATAAAAGTGTCTGTGAGTGCTAATGACTTATTATTGGATTTGACATTTTTATTATCGGACTTTGACATTAACTACTGGACTTGACCACCCACCGATAGCGACTTTTAACTAATTCATCTTCCCTCATGGCCAAGGGGTAGCCCACATCATTCTGAATCCAACCATCCAGGTTTTTAACTATATTTGTGACTCCGAAAGTAGGACGATTTCGCTGGACATGCGATATCAGCTTCCGAATGCTTAATGTGTGCGCCCCATTTAATAATGCAGAAAAGCGAAAGTTTTCAATGACTTAGATGTATTTTTGTATTCGTCTTTGTCTGTGCTGATTGTTATTGACTTTAACTACCATTCAGACGACAACAACATCTTTTCGTCTGAATATGTACACCATCTGTGTCGGCAGAGCGCACTGCTCGACATATAGATAAAGTCTCCCCGAAGGAACCAATCTGGGTTCAAGAATCATCAATCATCAAGAATCCAAATCAGCTAGATTAGACCTATTTCTCGTCGACAATGTGCTGGCTGTTACCCCCGGAACATGGAGGTCATCCCTTGCTTCTTTTCGTGTGGCCCTGGCAGTCTCCAGTACCAGTGTCATCATCGGGATCGTTTATGAGCGTTTCTTTAGCTTCGTGGCTGTTCTTAAAAACGAAGATCCGACGAAGAATGAATGAAGCCAGGAGACCTCGTCGCCACCTCCTCATGCTTCAAGAAATCTTAAGACTCCTCCGCAACTCTACGCTACAGGAGGGGTATATTGCCGATATTTGTCAGGTGACAAACGAAATTAATGCTTTCATGATGCGCAAAACAGCGAATGCCGTTCTCAGGGCCAAGCTCACCTGGGCTGCTGATATCCGCAACTTATTGATATCGTCGGCAGCATTTGACCAGAAACGACGTCGTGAAACCACCAAACGATGTCGAAGCCTAGTTTTAGATAGTGGGTTGTGGAATCAAATGCAGACATCGTGTCAGCTTTCCTATCACATTTCATCCTTATTCGATCATCCAGTCTTCCCATCGGACGCCACGAAGAGTTGGGTGGAGGCATTGCCTCCCTTTAATGATGACACAGACGCCTTCATAACTCGACCCATCACCGAAGACGAAGTAAAGAGGTTCCTGTCCATGGATGGCCGTTTACAATCCAGCCCGGGCATAGACGGCTTACTATAGGCCTTTTTCATCAGAACATGGAATATTCTTGGACCTTTTCTTGTGCGAGTGCTAAATCTATCATGGCCGACCTCTCCTCCATCACATCAGAGTTTACCATGTGGAAGATCATCCTGCTCCAACCCTCGAGCAAGTAACCAGTGGAGGCCTATAACCCTGCTAAACACGGATTATAAGGGATTCACTGGCATCTTCCAAGAAAGACTGAAACTGTACGCCGCAGATTTCTTCGATTCCGGACAGTTCCGACAACCTGATCACCATCCGATGTTGGTTGAAGTTTTAAGGCGCGTCAAATTCTTTGTCATTTGCGCCCGACCGCATGACTGGAATCTAATCTCGAAAATGAAAAAGGTGATTACTGATCAGATGATTAAAAACTATGAAAATAGGGTAAAAACAAACAGCATAAAAAGGTAAAAAGATAAAACGAATATAAAAACCAGGAACACAACTAAAAAGATATGATCAACCGAGTTTATATGACTTTAAAAAGGGATAATTTCTTTAAAAATAAAAATATCTTTTTTAATACGAGATGAGTCTTTCGATAAAAGTGTGGCCATAGGTTTTTGTAGATCCAGACATGATCTCAAGGTCTTGCTTGAAGTACATTCTGTTAAAATATGCTTAATAGTAAGGGGAGCCTTGCAGGGACAGTTAGGGTGCGGATCATTTTTAAGAAGGTGGCAATGTGTAAGCCTGCTGTGTCCTAACCTAATGCCTATGCACAGATGAAGGGCGGATACCACTTTTCCACAAAAAGAGATTTTAATCCTCATAGATGTATACATTTCGGCTACTAAGTAGCCATCTTCAGTATGAATCAAATAACAACAAAATTTGTACAAGTATTTATAAGAGAAATAAACCAATCAGAGAGATTTCCAAAATTTAAAAGTCTAACAACCAAACTTAGAACCCGATTGGCTCTAAAACCGCGGACTTAGTAGAGAGCTAAGTTCCTCCAGGATCAGAATTGGAATATAGTTATTTTACAAAGTTTAATATGGGTTTCCATACTGTTAAATCTAAAGGTCCATTATCATGATTCATTAGTTTGTCTCCGTGATTCTTCAAGATCTCCATGGACTCCAAAAAATTCAATTTTTTGCAGTCGTCCACGACATGTAAAATCTTTAAGTTTTCCTTTTTCCATTCATGTCCTGTCTTCAATATGTGGTCCGCAACAGAGGATTTCTCTGGTCTATAATTTCTAATGTGATCAAAGTGCTCTTTAATCCTCGTCTCTATCCTTCTGCGGGTCTGGCCAATATACTTAAGATCACATGTCCCACATTGGATTTCATAAATCCCGGATCTTTCATGTGTCTCTATTTGATCCTTGGTGTTGCCGATGAGTCTTTTGAGAGTGTGGCGGCTTCTGTATGCAACCTGCAGGTCGAACATCTTGCAAATCCTTTCAATGCCTCTAGTCAGGTTTCTATTGTAGGGCAGACTGATAAATCTTTTATCTTTTCTATGGGCGCAATCGGTGAGGGTTGTGTATCTTTCTATCTTCATCTTGAAAGTTTGCCTCTTGATAAGTTTGTCCACTGTTTCAGTTTTAAAACCATTGAAGATAGCAGCTTCTTTGATCTTGTTGTACTCCTCCTTCCTTTTGTCTTGCGTCATTGGGATTTTTAAAGCTCTAGTTATCATGTGGTTATATGCTGCCAATTTATGGCCGAAGCAATGATTTGAGTCACTCCTAATGTAAGCAGGGACATAGTTCGGTTTCCTATATACATCAAAAGTTAGCGTCCGTCCTCCCCTATGCACAAGTATATCCAAGAATGGGAGGGAATTGTTGAGTTCCCTTTCCACAGTAAAAGATATAGATGGACCTAAGTTGTTAAGGTCATTTATAAGTTGGTCTACGTGATCACTTTTACAGATTGCAAAGACATCATCCACGTACCTGTACCAGACTTCCGGGAAATAGGAAAATTTAGTAAATGCAAGATTTTCAAGATGGTTCAAAAATAGGTTAGCTAAGAAAGGACTCAGGCTGCTTCCCATAGGGGTACCTTTTTCCATTTTATAAAATTTTTTGTCAAATTGGAAGAAGTTATTGTAGCAACATAGCCTGCTAAGCAGCAATAGATCTCTAACCTGAGCTAGCGGTATATCATTAAAGTCTAAAAAGTCTCCGAGAATATTTATAGTATCATCTATAGGTATGCTGGGGAACATGGAGGTGACATCAAACGACACCAAGATGTGATTGTCTGGAATGATAACATTTTCTAATTTTTTAGTAAGTTCCACACTGTTTTTAATGGAAAATGATTGCCCTGGTAGTATCAACTTTTTAAAGTAGTTGTTAAGAAAATTGGCTACTCCACTTGTCGGGGAACCAGTGTTGTCGACTATGGGTCTCATAGCATTGCCAGGTTTATGTGTCTTTGGCAAGCAGTACAGCCTTGGAAGACGCGGATTGCTGGGGCATAAGTTTTTAGTGCTACTGTTTTTAAAAATAGTACTGCAGCTGGCAATGCAGTTTTTTGTCTTCGTGATTAAGTTACTTAAGGGGTTATTTGTAAGTAAGGTGTATGGTCCTTGCTCTAAGAATTCTATTACTCCTTTAACATACATGCATTTGTCCAGGATGACTAGGTGGTTACTTTTATCATCTTTTATATAGTAACATTCTTTGGATTTAAGTTTTTTAATCATTTTCCTAATTTCCCACACTGATGGCTGCTTTCTATCACTCTCGGTTTTAAGGATATTTTTAAAGAGTTGTGTCTTACACATAATTTGTAATTCCTTATTCTGGCCAATATTTAAATGTTGGGAGCCTCTACACAGGTCGCTTAAAAGTGATTTTAAGTCCTCCTTATGGTCTGGAACGGCAAACTTAAGACCTTTGTTTAAGGTGTCCAATTCTTTATTAGATAGAGCAATACTAGATTTATTAATGACAACATTATCATTGCTATGTACCTGCCTTAGGGGTTTGCCATGGCGGTTTTTAATAATTTTAAGTTTACGATTAATATTACAGGTCTTCTGATAAGCTTTATGGTTGTTGACTGCATGTACTTTCGCTATGAATCTATCGAAGAGGATAGGATGTAACTCATAGCTAAGTTCTTTATAGATTTTGAAAGTATCTAATTCTGTATTGGCTAGATTGCTATATGTCTGATCAATAACTAAATTTAAGAAATGTGTTTGCGAAGAGTGTATGACTTTCTTGATTAATGCATTATTAATACGGTTTTTGCACCATATCAAATTTCTAATGAACTTAGGTACGTATTGATGGTCTCTACATTGCGAGAGGAAGAAGAGGTTGGCTTTAAGGAGTCTAATTTTAGAGTTAAGTTTAAAATACTTGTTGCAAAGAGTAGAATAAGGGTTGGACGTATTAGAAAAACAGTCCACAGATCTTATAGAAATGGGGTTAGAGTTGTTATTGGGTAGGTCTGGTTTAGGCTGTGTGGCCATTATAATAGCTAAAATTATATAAACAATAATTATATTTAGCTACTAATGCCTATATTATGAATTGGGTCTAATGATTTGAGGTTACTGTGGGAGGCTGTCACCATCTGATATTATTATGGAGGAAGCTCGAGTACGTCATCAAACTCTAGCTGTGCTAAGCCTCGACCAAGAAAAGGCCTTTGACAAGGTAAACCACATCTACCTTTTCGACATTTTTCGTCATCTTCATAGTCGGAATTTCGCCACCATCATAGCAGCACTGTATGCCGTGGCCACTTCACTTGTCTACTAACGGTTTATCGTCTCCCACCTACGAATTTTTTTTTATAAGTGTCATCCAGAGGTGTCCGCTCTGTTCTCTCTTGTACATTGTGACAAGATTTTCATTTTCTTGTTGATCTCACTTACTTATATATCATTGTTCTCTTGTTAAAACGAATTAATTTGCGCTCCTCTTCATCTAAGCGAGTTGATTGCTATGGAAATCCCCTTCCTTAGCGGATACAATAGGAGAGAAAAACGGGAGAAGACGGAGTTGCAGACTCAATTTAGTGTGATATACACTGCCCTGCCAAAAGTATCGGACACCACGCTCCACGTGCCCTCTATGGAAATGCTGTCGTCAGTAACGCGTTGGGCCAGCCTTTGCTGCAAATACTGCTGCAACGCGACGAGAAGGCTGTCCACAAGTTGTTTACCCTCTGCTATGTGATACGGTGCCATTCGTTCGTCAAACGATCCGGAAACTGATGACGATTCGTGACTGGGGGCATGTATATCCTTACACAGCGCTCCAGCACATCCCACAATGCTTCGATTGGGTTCAAGTCTGGACTCTGCACAGCCAGGGCAATAACCGGATGTCCGCACGGGCGAACCATGCTTGTGTTGAACGAGCGGCGTGACATGGTGCATTCCTTGCTGGAAGAAGCAGTCCGATGAGGTCCCATAGAACTCCACCATCGCTCCATGAAGGTACGTTTCCAACGTCTCTTGGAACCGTGGGCATTCAGTCGCATGTCGACACCAGTGATAGGTACTATGCCTGCTGTGCACACTGTAATCCCACCGTCAGAGTCCTTCACTGTAGGTACGAGGCACTCTGGATCGTATTTCTCATTTGGTCGTCTTCAGACCCATACACGATCGTCAGATTTTTGGAGGGGGAAGCGGCTTTCATCGCTCGACATGACCTTTGCCCTAACATCACTAGTCCACTGACGACGCTCCGTACACCATCGTAGACGACGAAAGCATTTACCTTTGAGACGAATGGATTTCTCTTTCCGGCTCTCCCACAGAAGCCAATCTCATGGAGGGCACGTTGCACTGTGCGCACTGATAAGTCACAGGCTGTGGCTGGTGAATAGGCGTCTGGGTCCCCTAAAAAGGAGGAGTGATGTGCCGCATGGTGTGTTTGCGATGTCTCACCACCACCCGAGACAGAGCACGTCTGTCTCTTGGCGACAGGAGTGGAGGTCGCCTGGAACGTTTTCCTGTCATTTTTCCACCTGTCTGTTCTTATTTTTGCACAACATCGTACACAGAGGAGCGAGGATGCCCAGTCAAAGCGCTGATTTCGCATATGATTTCCCGCTAATGTGGCACCCCACAATCTGCTCAAAGTTGGATAATTCTCGGTCCTTTGGAATGTTGACTAGTGTTGTCATTGCTGTAACACTTGATGAGTCGCGTCTTTAATATGCATACTGTGTAGCGAGTTTAAAAAAACAAGCGTTTTTTTTCTTTTTTTTCGGAAGGCCCTGCTTACCAGTACGAATTCCCACTTTCATGGGATGTTAGGGGTAACTCGTGTGTGGGTGGCGAACGGCAACCTTCGTTGCGCCTTTCCTGACCCCTGCTCGTTAAGGCCGTTACTTATAATTGTTTAGTGGTTTACCGTGGCCCCCTCCTAATAAAAGGCCAAATGGGCCGCTTGACGCTATCTTTGGGCGCTGTGTTTGTAGTACTGTAGATCTTGCGGCGGCAACCTAATTTTGGAAGCTTGTACAGTTTTGCGCATTTGAATCTGGCCAAACTTAAGAACCTAAGTATGTCGATTTACGTTTATTTATTCCGCCGTCGACAAGCATCGTTTGATTGTATTTGAAATTTACGCATAATCACGGTGATGGACCTTACGTAAGCTTTTCTTTGGCAGGAGTCATCGAAGTTGCCGCAGTACATATTTTATTCCTCTTCCCTAGCACGTAGTTTAACGCGTAAATCCTTGCTTTTTTGTTATGTTTATGTGGGTTTTTAGTGAGAAACGGTTCTTAGTGAATTTTCTAGACGGATTTTGGGTTTGGATCAGAATGTTATTTAGTAAAATTAAAAAATGTTTGATATTTAAAAATTAACTTCTATCTAATAGAATAGCTGTGATTGTTTAATTTCATAATTTCCAGTTTTTTTTATTACTCCTAAACATCGTAATATTTTGATGCTATTGTTATGCCGAGGTCTCAGCTATCGTTTAAGCGATTTAACCTCGCGAGCGCCTCGGAGTTGCCTCGTAGCGGTTTATTTTTGGCTTTTACTTGGGGTTGGGTTGGGTTTGGAAGTAGCTTTAATTTTCCCCTGGGCTTTCGTAGTCGTCAGAACCACTCCGATGGGCTTCGGAAGACAGTATTGGGCTTCGCCATGCGGCTTTTCCGTGGTGCCACAATCTTCCGTGCAAACGTATTGGATCTAGTCGTTGAAGATATAGATTCGGATCGTTGAGACCAGCGAGGCAATTGGGGAAGCCCATGTTTGTATCTTATCTTTCCTTTGTGAATCTTTTGCTTTCATGTCCGTGGTGCCCGACCAAGTTATGTATTTGCTTTCTCGTAAACCAACGGATGTTCTATGCCATCGGCGACCGATTTGGTTTCATTCATTCGTCTTCGCTGGAATCGTTGGAACATGGCTGTCCGAGCCTTTTCTTTGTGCTGCATTTTAGTTGTGATCATGTCGACAAATGCTACTCATAGTTGTGATCATTTTCTCCTGCTGTTACTTGGCCACAAGAGTTTCCAGTTAGAACTATTCTGTAAGATTAAGTGCTAATCCATAGTTTATGGGTTTTTTTCCCGACTGTCACCAATGCCAATGACTGCTTACTGTATTTTTATGCCAGTTTTGCGTTCAGTTCTTCTTCATGTCGTCTACTAACTCCTTTGTTCCTTTGTTTTCCTTTACCTTTTTACCTTTTCACAGCATATTACCCCTTGTAGACTTTACTTTGCCCTCCCTTGATTAATCTAATTTGGCTAAGTTTTTCTTAATACTTTCTTTGTTTAGACTTGCTTTTTTGTTTTTTTTTCTTTCCTTTTCTTTTTTATGGTTTTTGCAACAGATTTCCGATTGTTCATTGCCTTCTACATTTTACGCCAATCCAATTTGCGCGCCAGCTTTTTTGAGACAGCACCATTTTATTCACGGTTCCATTTTCCGTCCCGTTCCTAAGCTGCGGTGCTCTGCTTGTGGGCTTCGTAAGGCTTGGATTGGCTTTCTCTACAATTTGCATTACCTCCTCTACACTGGTTCGGACAGTATTTGGAAATCGGACTACGTCTGTATTACCCTCTCAAATCTTGTGTTAACCCAAATCTTATTATATTTTATTTTCTGAACAATTCTGGTCACATAAGAGTGAAGACAGGTTGGTTTTAACCGATTCACTGAATAAGAGGATAAAACAAAGCTTATCTTGCTGATCAAGTTATGGAGTCGGATGTGCGTGACACGAGAGGATCGTGAGAAGGAAAGGCAGACGGCTCAAATGAAAGGCAGGCTCCAAATGAAAGGCAGGCTCAAATGAAAGGCAGGCTCCAAATGAAAGGCAGGCTCAAATGAAAGGCAGGCTCAATGAAAGGCAGACGGACAAATAACTCATGTAGTCTCTTGATTATTTTCTTCCTCCCGTTTCCACTCAGTAATTTGTGCTCCGGCCATTTCTCCGCTTCTTCAGAGATGTTTTTTTGCTCTTTTTAAGACGCCAACTAGAAAGGTGTCATGAGTAATAATTAAACCTTTTGAGAGTAGGCAGCGAAATACTGTAAATGACATAGGACGGATATAAGGTAAATGTTAAACAATTTTTATTGAAATATATCAAAATAATGCCTTAGTCTAAATAACTTATTTAGCTAGGTAATACTTATACATAATTTATGTATAGGCTATAAAAGTAAGTAAATGCAAGTAATACGCACTAATCAAACTAGACAACACTCACAGGAAACTTTTCACTTATTACTGAATCAATAAAAATAACGAACATCGGTAGCACATACTTCTGATATGCACAAGTATATTGATTTGAAGTTTTAGCTCATTAGCATTCATAACATTAGCAAATCGTAGAGCACATCAAATCGAAGAAAGGACTGAATCAAGATGAAGCAAACACACAATTAGTTGAAATATGATTGTAGCGCAATGTCAGTGTATCATACACAACCATGATAGACGGATGCCAATGTGCTGTTGACGACAGCAATCCAAGTAGTTGGAGCCAAAAGAAATGAAAGTCACAGTCGAGGTCAAAAGTCAATTATCGGAGTTATCACAAGTCTGGATACGGATGCACTGTAATTAAACCAGCGATTAGAGAGCAATACGATTAAAGACCAGAGCACTTTGGATCTCGTCACCACTACTAATCTTTGGGAAAACTGACGTAAAAAATTTAATAGAATTGTCAATTTCGGAGGTCATAGAAGAAGGGCTAGGAAGTATAGTTTACTTCACCACCACGAAGCCCAATTCCTTCTCATTGTAAGCGTTTAAGCTATACGGCCATAGTCCTCGTATCTCAGCTGATAACGAAGATTGTAACTACGCAGCTCCGGGAACGCTTGTTTCGCAGCTCTGGCACTAAGAAATTACTGCAAACATGACTGCGATATAAAATTCGTAGTAGTTTTCAAAGTCCAATGCAGAGGCTTTGGAGACGTTACGTTTCCACAATTGGAATGCAAGGAAATTAAAATGCTCACCTCGCCACGTCGGCATATGGCAGAGTTCGCTATAGCAGAGGTCTCCACGTTTCTCCTACGGGGAATTGAGGCGTTGAGGGTTGCTGGCACCTTTCTGCTCGGCTTTCGGGATATCGCGATCAGGTTCCTCGTATTTTCCTTTGCGGCAGTAGAAACGGGCTTCTCATCACTCCCTCGCTCACGTCCGTCTCCGACGACTCTTCTATAACGACTGCCCCGATCACATTTTCTCCCGTTGTCATCTCGACTTTCGCGCTCTCGTCGCTCATTGGTTTCCTGCGCCTGACGTTGTTGACGACGGGTATTTCGTCGGTCCCTTCTTAATTTCGAACCAGAGAAGTAATGAGTAAGGAACTGACCGACGATGTCATCGGAATTCTGGATGGCGTTTGAATTCCGTGACAAAGGGAGGATTTTTTTTTACTCTTTTACAGTTCCAAGTGAGATTGCCGTTGAACCTGTTTTTACTCTTTTACAGTTCCATGAAGAACCTACGGACCTCCCACGTTTCATCGAAAGTGGTTTCTTTGCGAAACCGACTTGGACGTGACGACAACCATCTTTCGTCTACAACCAGATCACCCGTTGTCAGCGATTATGAAGGCCATAACCTTCGACATTGGAGCCTTTAACATCCAAATGCGGCAGCTGCCTCATCACGGTTTCCGCTATCTATGGCGCCTGCGAAGTGGAAGATGGTCCAGTCGGCTGGTTGTCCAGTCTGCGGGACTGACAAAACGATTCCGCACTTTTTTATGAGTGTCCATTCGCCCAGTCCATCTGGGATCACGATCAGGCAGCATTTCAGTCTGGTTAATCTTTCTTACCGTCTTTGTACGCTGCCTGTTCAATGACTCCATCAGCGAACCGTTTAAGCTGGACCTAGTCATTTCCATAGCATTCATCAATAAGGAATTGTGAGCGGCGCGGTGTACAAGAATTAATGCGAAGTCATCCTGCTATCCGTGCCTAGAAGAATGCGGCATTCCATTTGAAATCTTTCCTTCTCCTTGAATGGAACAGACTGGGTACGTCAACGTTTCGGTGCCGCTATTCAACATCAAAGCGGCTCTGTACTGGAGGAAACAAGGCTTTCCATCTCGCCTTCCCTCTAGAGCTATGATGGTTCCCTGTATTGCGAATGGCGTTCCACCCAGAGCGCTTACATCTAATGGAGGTGGGTCGAGACGCCTGATTAAAGCCCGATTCACACTGGTCGATCAAGTGACGGACGGTTGACGACGGACAGAATAGCGCATGTGAACGCATTGAGAATTGCGTCTGCCGAAGAGCATTGAAAACTGTTGAATTTTCTCAACTGACGGACGACCTTTATCCAATCACAGTCAAGCAACAGATCATGTGACCAAATAAGCAAATGGCCGACAATAAAATTGCCACTATATCTATAGCTATTTAGCTATAGATAATATTAAAACGACTTCTTTTTAAATGAAGAAATATTTTGATTATATGCTGTTTTAATTAATTAAAAGGATTCGTTAATTTATAGGAACGATTTTGGAGATTTTAATTTCCTTTAAGAAGTTCGAACGGAAAGTTAAACACGATCGACACATCGAGAGCTTCGATAATGATTTGGTTGGTTGGTTGGAATTTTAGGGCGTCGGCTACTATGGCCATTTTGCGCCCGACAGAAAGTTTAAAAACCCACAGTTTATGGACCAAAAGTTTAAAAAAACCAGATGGAAAAAAAAAACACATAAAAACGTGAATGACAAAGATGGAAAAACAAATAAAAATTATGACTATGAGATTTTAAAAACCCTAATAAATTTAAAAAACCGACATTTTCCTCCAGGGTTCTCCCGTAATAAGAAATATTTGTATAGGTTCTGTGTAAATCATTAGTGTGTAAAGGGCACTAACTGACTATAAAATAGATGATTAAAATTTAATTTCTTTTGAGTTGTCGCCTAATAAAAACTGATGAATATGATTAGTGTGTAAATGGCACTAAATGAAACCTATACTTAATGATCAAATATATATAATGCAAAAGCAATAAAAAGATGATTATATGAATTTAAAAACATGAATAATTTTTAAAAAAAGAAACACTTTTTTAAAAATTATGGGGTTGTTACCCAACAAAAAATCTAAGGGATGATTCAGCCCTAATGAGCGTCGTAGCTTAGTGTGTAAAGGGCACTGGATTAAAATATGCTTAATAGTTAGCATTGCTCCACAAGAACACAATGGAGCTGGTTCTTTTTTTAATAAATGGATGTGAGTAAGACGGCTGTGACCAATCCTAAGCCGAGTAAGAACAACATCTTCCCGCCTATTTGTTAGACAAGGTAATGACCACGGTGTGATGGAACGCTTGACTTCAAAAAGTTTATTAGCTGGGTTAAGAGGCCAAGACTCCTGCCAAGAAGATTTAAGTTTCTTGGAAATCACCGGGTGTAAATGCTCGGGGATTGACAGCAATTCCGAGATCGGTTCCCGAGTAATAGCGTGTTTTGCCGCCTTATCGACCCGTTCATTTTGCTGGATACCCATATGACTAGGGATCCAGACAAAATGAATTCTGGTACGTTGGGAATCCAAAAAATGGAGGTATTCCTGGATTCTTTTGACAAAAGGATTTTCAGAATTGAAAGATTCCAACGATTGCAAAGCGCTCAGAGAATCAGAGAATATCCAGATGTTGGAATTTGGATATTGAAAACAGAACTCTAACGCTTTGGCTAACGCAACCAATTCCGCTGAGAAGATGGAAAACTCGTTTGGCAAATGATAGGAGAATATAGTATTATCTATAAGGAAAGCACAGCCAACCCCGTCCTCTGATTTGGACCC
>JAHWFO010000281.1:0-14118 GCA_023313115.1 Rhysida immarginata | reverse complement strand
TAAAGGCTCTCTACCGGACTTGTTCGGAACGCTCCTATAGCAATTCTAATGCCTAGATTGTAGACGGGGTCTAACAGCTTCAAAGTCGATAATGATTTCGATAGCATCGTGATAATCAGCGATAGTTCCATAGGTTATTCCTATAGTTTTTCCAAACTTCTTTATACGCAGAAAACTATGCACACGTATATATTAATAGGATAAGAATACTAAGTGCTTGTATTTTGATTTTACAGCCATGCTTTCACAACAAATTATACATGTACTAGGAGAGAGACTGGTAACCGCCATGTCTCACAGAGGCATTCTCTCTGGCCGCAGCCGACGTGGCCTATCTATCATGTCGGCCACGCTTTGGGACAATACGCGTCAATGGGGACACCAATGCGTCCGTCCTCTCATCGGCAAAGAGATGAGAGGACGGACGCGTTGCCGCGTGAGTGTGAATGGGGCAATAAGACCTTTGGAAACGTCCGCTGAAGCATCCACCGTCTGCTTCAACTCCAACAGCGCCGCCCGAGATGAAATTTCGAGAGACATAGTGAATACTTCACGACGAGCCGTGCAGCTCTGAGGTCCCAATGTTGGATATGGATATTATTGCTTTAAACCATGCCGCAAGTTCTGGGGAGTACATTGACTTCGAGAACTCTTTATGGCTTAGAGGAGCTGTTCCTGAGGCAAGGACGACAGACGGACATTCTAAGTAAACACAGCCGAGACGTTTTCCCGTATATGCAATCGAAACAAATTCCATTACAAGTCTCCGTCGCCTCGAGTTAAAGCTGATATAAACGAACGATGTCGTCGCCATTCTGATATTCATCGTAGCTATTGTTTATCGATACTAGGTAGAAACTGTGGAACTTTATTTGATGATTCGACTTTGATTACTTTTAACAATTTTGCGCCCAGCCGAAAATCACAGAAGAGCCAAAAGATGGAATTTGGATAATTTAAAAGAGAACTCTAACGCTTCGGCTATGGCTAACAATTCCGCTGAGAAGATGGAAAACTCGTTTGGCAAATGAAAAGAAAAAACCGAATTGGACCATCTGTGTATAGGTGAAAACCATCTGCAAGGGTTTCTAAAAAATCCTTTAAAAGTTCCCTGATTTCGGCTTCTTTAAAATTCGGGTTCTTTCCAGCAAACAAGTCATAATTAATAACTGGTTGGGGAAGGATCCACTGAGAAACATTTATGACTTCTCGGCTATGCATGGCTGGAAATGACAGGTTCAGGCTCTCCAAAAGTTGTTGATATTTCTAAAAGTATGATCAGGGGGGGGGGGTCCCAGGTTTATCAAATAAACAGGCAAAAACTGGATGCAGACTTTCGCCATTTACACGAAGAGCATATTTGAGGAGTTTGACTCTTCTAAACCATAACAGAGATTCAGAAGCATCCACATAAAGGCTCTCTATCGGACTTGTTCGGAAAGCTCCTGTGGTAATTCTTATGACTAGATTATGGACGGGATCTAGCAGCTTCAAATTACTCTGAAGCGGAGGCATAAACAATGCTTCCATAGTCTAATTTACAGCTAACTAAGGAGCCGTATAGGAATATTAGAATCTTCCTATCCGCACCAAATTTGGTAGCGGAAATCGAGCGCAAAACATTTATGGCTTGTAAGCATCTCGATTTTAGATTACGAAGATATGAGAGCCATGATAATTTTTTATCAAAGATCAAACCCAGGAATTTATGGGAGTCCACCACTGAGATACAGGATCCATAAAGAGGATTGGTTGGTTTATTAGAATTTTTGGCGTCGACTACTAAGGTCATTTTGCGCCTTTAACACAAGTTATATCTGTACACAGTCCGGGACAAACACAAGCATCCATACCCACGGCGGGATTCGAACCCACGACCACCTGGGCTCGAGAACTAGAAACCCTACTACGCCTTAGCCGGCCCATAAAGAGGAAGGTCCGGGTCTCGGTGGAGACCTCTCAAAAAACAAAAGTGGATGGTCCTTATTTTTTGGGGTGAAAATTTAAAGCCTACTTCGTTGCTCCCGGTAACAAATTCGTTGATGGCTACTTACATTTGACGCTCAATAAAGAGCACTGATGGCCCTCGACAGTAAATGGCCATGTCGTCAACGTACAAGGAATACTTCAAAGTGGAGGGAAGTTGTGAACAAGCCTCATTAATAGCAATTAGAGAAAGGAATGGACTCAGAACACTTCCTTGTGGAACACCATTATCCTGCGTAAAAAGGTCTGAGAGCATTGAGTCAATGCGAACTCGAAGGTTCTATTCTCCATAAAATTGCAGAGGAAAGAGGGAAGATGTCCTGAAAGACCATATTTCCGCAAAAGTATAGCTATTTCATGCCTCAAGTTGTGTTGTAGGCTTTTTCCATGTCGAAGAAAACCTTTACGACATATTATCTATGTCTCTGTGCGAAATGAATCTCATGCTCCAACCGAAGAAGGTGATCAACAGTTGAGCGAGATTTGCGGAAACTGCACTGAAACCTAGACAACAGGCGTTTTTTTTTTCAGGTACCACATAAATCGGACGGATACCATCCTTTCCAAGACTTTGCACAGGAAGCTAGTTAGTGTAATTGGTCGATAGTTTGAAGGGCAAGAGTGGTCTTTATTCGATTTTGGAATAGCAATCGAATAAAGTTGGAATCTCTCCATAAAGTTGGAATCTCTCCTAAGGACCAGATGTAGTTATTCAACGACAGAAGGTGAACGTAAGCTTGCTGCGTGAGATGTTGCAGAAAAGAGTATAAAATTCCATCTGGGCCTGGAACAGAATATCTGGAGCAACGAAGGGTATAATGCAGTTCCCGTAAAGAAAATGGGAGATTATCATTTTCGAGGTTTCAGGATTTAAAATTTATTGCATGCGATTCCTCAATACGTTTTCTTCTTTGAAAGGAGGCTGAATAATTTTTTATTTGTGAAACATCAGCAAATGTTCTTCCGAGAATATTAAGCTACCTCATTCGAATCATAGTACGTATGACCATTTTGAATGAGAGAAGGGAGTTTATCCGGGAGTTGTTTCCTATTTATTTTCTTAATCATGTTTCAAATGGTTTGAATAGGAGTGTTCTTATTAATGGAGGAGATATAATCCATCCAACAGAGTTTCTTATTTGTGGAAATGATTAGTTTACAACTGGCCCTTTTTTGCTTGTAAGTGATAAGATTCTCAAGAGTGGGTTGTGCGGAAAAAATGCGGTGTGCTCTCTTACGTTCTCGAACCGCTAGGGCGCATTCTTCATTCCACTGGAATTTTCATGGAAGAGCGTCTAAATTTAGGAACGGATTGTTCTGCTGCAAGGAGGATACGGGAAGTGAAATCCTCTACAGATAGAAAGGATGTTTTATTCTCAAACTGTAGGTGGGGTTGGAAGACCTGCCAGACTGCTTTATCCAATTTCCAACGTGGTAGAGGGTTGGAAAAAGAAGAACTCAGGGAAATACTAATCGGGAAATGATCACTATCATGTAAATCTGGGAATACGCTCCAGGCTAAATTAGGTGCGAAAGATGAAGAGGATATAGCTAGATCGATGCATGAAAGAAAGCCGTTGGCTGAGTGGAAGAATGTTGGCGAGCCATCGTTTAACAAATTTATGTTAAAAGAATTCAAAACTTTCTTTATCATATATCCTCCTTCAGAGAGCTTTATAGACCCCCAAATGGGACCCCTTTAGAAAGGGGCTTGGAAGTTCACACAGCAGAGATGTCAGAGATTTTTCATCCGTATATTGATCCGGAGGTAGGTAAAGTGAACATACTGTAAGAGGTGAGAGATCTTTGAATAAGACTAACTGCTATTGCCTGAAGATTAGATGTTAAATTAATGGTAGTAAAATTTATGAATACCGGAATTAATATGGCGGAGCTGACAGGTCGTCACTGAGTTCTCCTGATCAGCGGATTTGGATTAATGTAATTACTCAGATGTATTTACCAAATCTGCATAGTGTAAACTATATTTCGCAATTTCTTCATCTATAATTAGCTACTTTTGGGACTCTAATACCTGTTATCATATTTCATCATGCCACGAGAAAATAAGAATACTGTACGCTTCAACATAAAACACTCGCCACCCGCTCTTCTAATAGCGATTCGCCGAGTCGTATTTCCTCGGAGGACTCTCTTGCTACATCTATTGTGAAAGGTATTGTAGCTCAATTTGCAGACCCTGTATCATTAGATTGTTTAATAACTCAATTAATTGATAAACTTGTTGAAGCACTAGATGCGAAGTTCAAATTTACTGAATTGTTGACAAAGCTCCACCCCTTCGTTGATAAAATGGAGTCGACCTTTAACTGATTTAATGACATCGAACAGAAAATTAATGATCTTCAAGCGAGGTTGGAGGCAGACGACTCCCCGTCTCTTCATGACTTATCGACTCGCCTGGACGTCGCTACCAAGAATATCGACGATCTGGAGCAATACTCCAGGCGATCCTATATTCGAATATTCGTTGTTCCCGAGGAACCGTCGGAACAACTATCTCAGGAATATCTGCAATGATATCCACTAAACTAGACATCCCACTGAAAGGAACTGATTTTTTAGCTTTTCATCGTGTTGGTCCTCGGTCTTCACAACCAAATCGACCTATATTTGCCCAGCTATCATCACCTGCCTTAAAAGACTTGATCATCAAGAATAGGAGTAAGCTGCGCGAATCGCCGGTGGTGATACTGGAAGATTTAACCACCACACGCTACCGATTATTTCGTGCAGCCAAGGCCATGTTGCCCTAGGAATGCTTGGAGCTTCGGTGGCCGAATTTTTACAAAAAATACAACGGGTAAGGTGATTCTTTTATCCTCGTTGGGCGATTTAAATCTGGTAAACCAGTCATAAATATATAAGATAATAGCTGAAG
Source organism: Rhysida immarginata (assembly GCA_023313115.1). Lineage (NCBI taxonomy): Eukaryota > Metazoa > Arthropoda > Chilopoda > Scolopendromorpha > Scolopendridae > Rhysida > Rhysida immarginata. Next base: position 9,230 of record JAHWFO010000281.1, on the reverse strand, counting down.
AAACATCTCCAAGATTTCGAAAGACAAATTGAAAAGGGAAGGAAAAATTCCGCGATTTGGTAAGAGCAGTGCCAGCGATAGGCATGGTCCCCGGTTCGACTCCGGGTCGCGGAATTTTCCTTCCCTTTTCAATTTGTCTTAGTCATGAATAAACCTCTATAGTTTAAGTCTCATTCGAGGTCAACTTTGTTTTCTATTTTGTATATTAAGAACTCCATTTTATTGTACTTGCTATTATTATCGCAAACAACTTTTGGCAGTTTGTAGATATACTACAGTAATTTATGAATATTAAATATGTTACATACTTTTCTATATAATACGCATATTTGAATATGAGCAATAGATATTTCTACTTTAATCTTTTTACATTTTTCCTTTTCCGCTATTGGACTATTCCCCTTTGTTATATTTTTTCTTTTTTTCTCCGTTTTTTCCCTTTCTGTTTTTGTTTTTGCTTTTTTCATGACGTCTTATGGTCTTCCCATATCCTAATCAACTTTAGGCATTTTACACTTGATACGCATTGTCTTTATCTTTTTTACGTTAATATTCGGAGTATCAATACGAATTTTCCCGAAGCCTTTTCTTCTTTGTCAAGTATTGTTTTACCACCTAAAATAGTTGTCTTTACTGAAACGTGGACATATTGCCCCGCTGATATTCCTGAAATTGAGAATTATACCGCAGTTTCTATACATCGCACAAACAAACGCGATGATGGAATATGTATCTACGTTCGTAAGATGTTACATTATTCTACCCTACACAAACATACCTATGTTTCTAATGACTTTGAGATACTTAGCATTATTATTAACGACAAATATATTATTATTTCGTTATATCACCCTCCATCCGGTCATTTTCCATCCTTCTATACGTACTTATCATCATTACTATTCGAAGTACAAATGTATAATAAAAATGTTATACTAATCGGTGACTTTAACATCGACGTTAATAAACCGTCTTCATCTCTTAACACACTACTTGACCCTATTTACCGCTCCGGGTTATCTGCAACTCAATCTTATACCCACTTTTCCTTACAACTCATACTTACTCCGTATACGACCATTGTTTCTCTAGCTTTAATACATTCCTACAAAGTAACAGTTTGGATGTATCCATTTCAGACCACTTCCCATTGTTTTCTGTTTTTGAAACAACAATTCATGGCGGTTGTTCATTTAATACAGTTACACATTTACGGAAAGTGTCCCCAGGCCGAATAGCAGTTTTTAACTTTTTTTTTTTCTAAATTTAACGGACTAGCTTCCATTATTTTCTAATTTGACCGATGTGTATCAAATGTTTAATGCATTTTTATCTCATATTTGTTTTGGCTATAATCGTTATTTTACCCTGTATTCTCCTAGAAAGCCTCCTTTTGCTACTTATATTCGGAAACCTTGGATTACACCCCAAATTATAGCTCTAGCTAAGCGTAAGAACGCACTGTATTGTAAGTTACGTCGCAAGTCAACCCCCGTTTTGCTTCGCACTACAAAGATCTTTCTATTAGAATAACACAATTGGTTAGAACTTCTAAACGTCAGTATTATAATCACTTATTCACCCAATTGTCTTTTAACAGATCTAAGTGGTTGCAATTAAATAAATTATTAAAAGGACCTACTGGATCCATTTATTCTCCCGCAATTGCCTCACCATTCCGATTCAACTTTACTTACCGATTTTCTTTCTACTCTTATTCCTACTTCTCCTACTCTTTGTAATTCTCCGGTATCCCTATCTCTATAATATTGACCAAATTCTTCTACTTTTTTCGCAGTTCCTACTACTGTAGAAGAAGTGACTAAAGTTATTTCTCAACTAAATCTTCATCTGTTCCTGACCCATATGGTTTGCGATCAGATATTATTTTAGCTACAAACTCTGCTCTAGTCTTTCCTCTTACACTTATCTTCAACTTTTCATTATTAACCGGTACTTACCCTGACGAATTAAAATTAACTAAAATTATACCAATATTTAAAAAATGCGATTCCAGTGACTACTCTAATTATCGCCCGGTTTCTTCCTTACCATTTTCGCAAAAATTTTAGAAAAACTATTCTTTCATCGTTTATCTCAATTCATTTATTCTTCCAATTTAATTCCTCCCTCGCAACACGGTTTATCCCCTGTCGTGGGGTTGAAACTGCTTGTTACGAGTTAATTGAATTTGCTTCTACCGGTATGTCCCAGAACAAATTTGTTGCGTCTCTCTTCGTTGACTTTTCGAAAGCATTCGATTCTATCCCTATTTCTTTATTGCTTTATAAATTATCTTATTTCTATAATATTAAAGGCTCTCCACTCAATTGGCTTTCGGATCTGTTAACCAATCGGCGTTACTACCTAACCCTCCCTGGTATATCTTCCTTAATTCTTACTAGAAACCAAGGTGTTCCTCAGGGATCGATACTATCCCGTCTGCTGTTTAATTTATTTATTACCACCCTAATTCGTTATTTATTAGTTGTCAATTGCTTTATTTTTCGTTTTTTGGATTAAAAAATTTGTACACAATGATTTGCCATAATTTATTGTCATCCTGTAATGTATATCGGACATTCTACCACTGTAATTCGGACATTCTCGTAATAACGCTTACCCGAATAATATCGGTGGAAACACCTAAGATTAATTTTCTGAATTACCACTTTTTAATTTCATACTACAAAGTGCGTTTAAGAAGTTCGATGAATGGATGGATATCTCAAAAGCAACGTGAGGTAAAAATGCGGTCACACGCATGCGCAGGAACAGACCAAAGGAGAAAGGAGCGCAAGAAACAGTGTCGCCAGATGTAGCCTTTTTGATGCTACGGTATAATATTTGAGGTCTAAAAAGGCCATAGCATATACCGTAGCATAATTGAAATTGCAGCACTTTTGTAGCATATTTGGCGATTTTATAGCACTTTTGACAAAATCCAGATACATGATACATCTTTATTAGTACAATACGTGCATATTGGCGTCACTGAAAGAATCTTAGAACAGTGGGCGGCCCTAAAACTTTATTTTTAATTCGAATATTTAGTTGATAGGCTTGGCGCATCAGAAGACTACATCAACTGTATGCAGATCCGTTCAACAATCTTTACTTATATGTATATTTTCTAAGCAATATTTTAAGCATAACAAACAAATTTAATACAATGTTTCAAACGCAGTACAGTAATGTTCATTGCCTTTATTCAGAAATGTCAGCAGCATACAGAATGTTATTAAGCATGTACTTGAAAATCACCTCGGATATCAAAGAAATTGACCCAGAGTCAAGAATCAAGTTTTTGGACCTATAGGACTTGGATTTAGGTGCCAAAGTTAGTTCTAATTTGAAAAAAAAAAACTAGTATGTTTCATTTTATAAAAAGGTGCCAATCGTTTTTGATTTGCCTTTGTAAGGGACTAAAACAAAGTTTATCTTTTGATGAAATTATCTTCAAGGCCCTTGAATTTCTGGATCCACACAATGCAGAAAGGGAATTAAGGGAGCTATTCCATCCTTTGCATCCTTTATTGTCAAATTTTCATCATGCTTTGCCTCCTGATAACTTTCAGGAAGTTGTTGATGAATGGAGGGAGCTCCCTTTCTAGGCTGAGGAAACAAATCAATCCTGCCGAGGAAGATATAGGAAAGTAGCGGAAGCTTTGAGATCTTCTATTTATCCTTTTATGTCACTTTTTAACCCCCCCCCTCCCCAATTTTTTAAATCAAAAAATTGATTTTCTCGAACGTGGTATTTAGAAAGTATAAAAGAGCTCTATCTTCTTTCGTTTCTCATCATTTCCGATCGAATGATATATCACATGCCATATGCTGAAATAGTTCTAAAGACCAAGTAACTGCCACCCCCACAACTCCGACCCCATTGGCTCAAAGTTCATAGTAATGGAGATTTTACTTAGAGGAATCTGCATATCGAATTTCACTCCTTCTTATGCATAAATACACGTACACCTTTTGGTCCCCTGTAAGACGATTTCCAACCCCCGAAACTCCGACCCCAGTGGGCTAATCAAAACCAAACTAAATAGTGACAAGATTAAACAGAGTATAAAAAAGAGACTGATGAAACTTTCACTATCGTCTAGCTACAATCAGTTAATATCTTGAAAACTACTGATCCGATTTTGAGGAAACTTGGACTGTTCCATAAATTGAAAGATACTTAATCAAATAAAAAAAGAATTATTAAAATTCGATTTCTAGTTTCTGAGAAATACGTGGACAAACATACATACATACTGTTGCGTTCCTCGTGGGGGTGGGAACGCATTCCCTCCAAGTTAGAGATGAAGAAAAGCAAAAACAGGGTAAGTTTGTGTGAATACCTGCTTTTGCATTTGCCTCCTCACTTGCTGGTGTAGGGAGCCTCAAGAGTTAATGTGGCCTACCGTGTGCTTTCTGGTGACCCTCTCTGTCCATGGTAGACGGGGTGTGAGTAGAGTTTTGGCTACTGGAAAAAAACTCTGGAGTCAGTTTATTTGATTTCTTTAAGCTTTTCTTTTTTGGTAAAAATATTTTTATTTCTTTACATTCGGAAATTTAGATTTAATTTATTTTGTTTCCTTTGCTTGTCGCCAATTGTTGTTAAGCGAGGCTCGCTCTTGGCTAAATCGTAATTCTTGTTATTGTTGAGCATAGCGCGAGGATATTTCCTCGTTGTAGTAGTTTTTTTACTCTCTTAGATTCGAGGCTGTTCTTCTAGTCACTTTTGCTTTGGCGGAGAGTGGTATTGGAGTCCTTAATTTTGTCCTGATCGTCTTTTCCGTAGTTCGCCAATGTTTGGTGGCCCTCCGGTTCATGCTGTAGGAATAGTTTTAGTTTATTGGTACGTCCTGCTCGTTTGAAAGATAAGCGCGCATGTTCCGTCGGTCGCTGGTGATGGTAGCTTGTCGAACTGATTAACCACAAAAAGATAGGAAAGGATTGATTTCCTGGATTATTCGCCATGTTGTTTCTGTCTTCGAATTCTGCAAGGCTGGTTGAGTACATATTGAGTGCTTTTGCTTCGCTTCAGATAAAACAATTTCTTGGAAGACTTTCACAGCGTAGGCCGTCGGAGATGGGCGGCGCGCCAATCCTCATGATTAAACAGGCCTGAACACCGCATTTTGGATGCATCATCGCAGTTGGATGGACGAAACCAACGGTCATAAGGAACCAGCGCAACCAGGAGCGCTTGGGTGACGACGCAGTTAAGTGCAAAATTTGCATTACTCTTGTTTTTCTAAGAACTACGCCTCCTTTAGTTTGATTGCATGAACTGTTCTGAGATCTTCGCAAGCCTACAATAAGAACTTCCGGTCCTTCGACGAAAGTATGTTGTCCACGACGATGCGTTCGACTCTGGAAAGGCTTGCGATTCCCATGGCAGTGTATGCCATATTGCCCCGACGAGTTTGCTGATGTCCCGTGCGAGTCACCCGACTAACCTGGAGAGAGTTCTCTGCGTAAACGTGCCATCTTGCTTACGGGAGCGTGATTTATCTCTTCCCCCTAGTTAGATTGTCCGTGTTCCTTCTCCGTTCTGTTAATTGTGTGTGAAGTCCTGTGTCCCCGTTTGTCGTTTGTTTTTTCGTTAATATTTTTCCTTTCTTTATTTCGATCTGACTAGGCGCCCTCCGCAGCGGCGAGCGACGTTCCACTCCCTAATCCTTCATCTTCCGGTCCATTTTGCCCGGAAACATTCTGCAATGAGTTTAATTCTACGACAGCCAACATCCTTCTAAGCAGCGCAGTCGCATTTGTTTCTGTGTGAACTTTTGAGCTTCAGTGGCGGCAACAAAACCTGAAAAACTAAATTACCATATATTCGGAACGATTTGATGGACAATTTCTTTGTTCTTAAAAAATAAAATATCAATTAAAAGCTACTTTCAAAGTTTTTTTTAGTTTTTTTTGAGAAAAAACTTCTGAATACATTTTTGCTTTAGTTCTCCGATCTGGGGATTTGTATAGAGTGGCTGCTTCCTTGTATTATTTTTATTCTTTTTTTTCCATTCCAGGTGACTCCCGCTCTAAAAAGGCGTTTTCCGTGGAGTAAGAGCGTGTCCGAATTTCACAACCGTATTGTGTTCCAAACAGCGCAATTTGTTTGTTTTCCAGCTATGGTTAGGTTAGAATAATAAAACCGTACCTTGCTCATTCGGAAATTGTGTCCACGTGCCTTTCCATTTACCACACACATACACTACTGCGTCCCTGGTAAAGCTGTTAGCAGTGGGGATGGGATGCTTGTAAACTGTTTTAGTAATCTTCCTCTTGCTCGTTCCCTTGGTTAATCGCGGGGCTATTTTTGCTTTAACGTATTTAATGGATTGCACTAGCCCGTCCCAAGGTAATGTGCATCTGGGGAAAAGGCTTTGCACTGACCCACAGCATCTTTGGCTGTGCGTGCACGTGGCGTCCCTGTTTTTTCCCGTACGGTTCGAGCGGAGTTCGCAACTTGGTTTTTGTGAATTCTGGCCTGTATCTTAATTTGAGTTAGTTTGCTAGATAGTTTTAGTCGGTGCAACACCAGTTTGTCTTGACAGTTACCTTTTGGCAAGACTGCTACAGTTTTTTAGCGTTAGCGCGTTGTACAGGTTCTTCTGGAAACTGTTACAATACATACATACACTTAGAAAATTTAGCTCACCTGTTTAGAAGCCCATATAGACTAACATATACGAATATTGTGCAATTTCAACAATATTACATATATATGAGTCGAGTTGATAACCACCTTTTTTTTTAAAATGCACATGCCCATAGAAAGCTGTAAGGTGTGCCCAAATGAGAAGGAGACTACGGTTATATCTAACGAATATTTGGGGTACAGGGTAATGTGTACCATGACGCCTACATCTAATTGTCTTTGAAACTCCTGGGTTGCATCCTTTTTCCTTTTTCCACGGTGTCCTGCACTTCCTTGTCGCAGGTGAACCGATGACCTGTATGAATATAAATCAAGGTTAATAAAAGGTTATGTCACGATCCCAAGATGCATAGCGTTATCCTCCATTTTGTTTCACACCGCTGGTTTATGTGCTGATTACAAACTGTCTCTCTTATAAAGTTGCTTATAATTGAGAGTTGTTTTTTTTTTTAAATGGATGGTTGTAGTGCCTGGAACTGCAGCATTTCTTCAAGGAATGGTATTCGATTATTTAGATTTCCTTGTAATAAAGAACGTATATAAACCTTTATAAATTAATAAATTCTAAAATGCATGATGACAATTCTAGTAATTCAAAATTATACAAAAAGGTATAACTTGGGCAAATGTCCACAAATGAAACTAAAACTAAAGAGGTATGTGGATAATCGTAATTAAGTGTAAAGAAGGGCTCTTTTACCACAACAAAATGAATGAAGAAAATAATAAAAACAAAAATAACAGAAAAATACAACCTGTAAGCGCTTTTAGAGAGCAAAGCTCTCATCATTCGGCAGGAACCAAGGAGAACACGTGGAAAAACCCAAAGTGAAGTGATTAGAAAACGACATCGACAATCGAACAGTGAAGTGTACATTTCTTCGGGTGGGACGAAAGCAGTGCTTTCACGAAGCTCACTCTACCAGAATAAATTCCACATGAAATACACTGAAATAGGCAAGAAGCCTGACTAACCCAAAGAGGTCTTCCACATTATGAAAAAAAAAAATGAGATTGAAGACTGGGAATGGGGATGGGTGGTATCATCTTCCAATAATCCGGGAAGGAAACGTTGCCAATGTCTTCGAAGTTGACATCAAGAATATGCCTCGGTTTTCTATACTTTGTATGCCACTTCATTACCATCGGGTTGTTTAGTATTCTAGCCACCAGGTCATTATCATGGCTCTTCATCGTCTGCACCATGTTCATCAGATCTTGCACACACTTACCAAGGTGAGTCATGTTCAGATGCGAGTGTATGGATTGGTTTTTCACAGCCCTTCTGCCAAGCTGGGCGATGGTCCTCAGGGTAACATTCCGGAACGACTGCAGTTCACTCCATCTACTTTTACATATGGTTGCCCACGCAGGCATGCCATAGAGGAGGATGGTCCGAATCATCGTCTTGTACAATAGCAACTTATTGTCGATGCTGAGGGCACTGTTTCGACCCAGGAGAGCTATGAGGCTGTACTTAGCCTTCTTTGCTTTGTTCAGAACGTAAGTCATGTGACAGTTCCATGAGAGACTTGAGTCGATTATAACGCCAAGGTACCTGTAATTGTCGACCCATTCGAGTTCCTTATTGAATAAGACAAGAGATTCCGGGGGACGCTTAAGCTTTTTGAAGTACACAGCTTTGCATTTTCCGACATTAAGGTTCAGTCAGCTTCCAGCAATTAAATCAGTCTTCAAATTTCTTCAAGACGTTCTGCAGACGAGTGATAACGTGAGATGGCTGGTGCGCCCAAGCCATGATGGTAGTATCATCAGCATAGATATATAAATTACATGATTAGAAAACCGAAGAAATTTGTTTATATAGCGAGAGAAACACAAAGCAGACCAATAATAGAAAAGAAATCAAAAACAATATTATTGGTTGGATAATTGAGACCATCACTGAATTAGAGGGGAATCACCAATAGGGCCTAAGTCGGAGATTAATAACGTGTTGTTCTTGGATTTTTGGATAGCCATGCTATCGAAAGCATCTAGCAAGTGTTTTTTATTGATAAACTGTAACAGTTTTAAGTTGTCGATTGAAAAATCGTGCCCCGTCTCTATTGAATGTTTGGCTGTGGCTGATTGACTGCTTCTACTGAATCTTCTGTGGCGGAGATGTTCATTGAATCTGGTGGATTAACGGCGTTTGGTCTGACCTTTTTAATGCATAGGACATTGCGAACAATGGTCAAGGGACTAAAATTCACCGCCCCTGAACTTGAACTACTTTCCAAGGTACTAAAATTCGCTCTTAATAACGATCGGAAAGAAGCTCACCGACTAGTTGGGGAAATTGAAGGAGGAATTCGTTTCCTTCCAGAACAAGCTAAAAGGAATATTAGGGCACAGTGTAAACAAGTTCTATCCAAAAATTGGGTTGACAAAACAAGCAACGGTCCAGATTATGGCTCTGATAATTTTAATATCATTAATTCACTTAAAGAGAAGGGCTGTTTCTATCTTAAGAGCGATAAAGGGAATAATACCATCATTATTGAAAAATCAGATTATTTTGTGACGTGTCAAGGGGGGGTGGGGAGGTTCTATTATTATGGGGTTT
>JAHWFO010000277.1:24827-39396 GCA_023313115.1 Rhysida immarginata | reverse complement strand
TGCAGAATTCAAAAATAACTTTATATTTGTTCCATCAGGTCTAGTTTTCGAGATTTTAACGTCGCAACGTTGCACAATACAGAAATAGCAGTCATCATTGTGGTTTCTGGGTTCCCTCCAAACCATCGGCACACCAAATTTCAGACTTCTCTTTTGTCCATTAGTCCATTGCCATAAGTGTTCCATAAAAATTTTACACACAACAAGTGGTGCCCACGTTTTGTCTTGGTCACCAAGCTTAACGCCAACGAATCCAAGGTACGCTCTTTTTTGATAATTATGGCGCTGATAATCATGACGTTTTTTTAAGTAAAATTCGTGGCCATCTATCAGAAAAAACGCCACGAACTTTTTTCCCAGACTTATTATATCAACGTCGCACCTCTTTACCATAACAAATAACAAAAGCGCATTAAGTTAGTGGTGCTGTATCTCAAAAACTACAGCTGATAGAGAGAAACTGTTTTCATATTTTGAATCAACACATCAAATATAATCAAAATCAGTTCTAACATTCCAGGCACCACGAAAAAAAATTTTTTTTGTTCCCCAGTGTAATAAATAGAATCAAAATAAAACTAGAAATATAAAATCAAATATTTGATTTTATATTTTTAGTTTTATTTTGATTCTATTTATTATTTAGTAATTATTTTCTTAATTATTATTTATTTTTCAATTTTATTTAATAACTATTATTTATTGAAAATATAAGTTGTAAAAGAGCCTATAGCGCTATAGCTATAGGAGCAGAAAACTATTGATGCGTTATCAATATCTATTTTTATCATGAAAATATAAATTGTAAAGGAGTACATAGCGCTATAGCTATAGGAGCAGAAAACTGTTGATGCGTTATCAATATCTATTTTTTGTCATGAAAATATAAATTGTAAAGGAGCCTATAGCGCTATAGCTATAGGATCAGAAAACTATTGATGCGTTATCAATATCTATTTTTATCATGAAAATATAAATTGGAAAAGAGCTCATAGCGCTATAGCTATAGGAGCAGAAAACTGTTGATGCGTTATCAATATCTATTTTTATCATGAAAATATAAATTGTAAAGGAGTCCATAGCGCTAAAGCTATAGGAGCATAAAACTGTTGATGCGTTATCAATATCTATTTTTATAATGTAAATAGATGTTGTAAAGGAGCCCATAGCGCTATAGCTGTAGGAGCAGAAAACTATTGATGCGTTATCAATATCCATTATCCAACCATGGAAAAATCGTTGCTCTAGCAGTGCTATATTAATGTGGTAACAAGAGAGTATTGTTCTGACAACAATATTTACTTAATGAGGTTAATAAAGAGAATTGATCCCCGATCAAAACCCACTATCAACACAGTTTTGTCCACACAACAATAAATATTGATGGGACAGGATTAACAATAAAATATTGTTACAGTGACCATAGATAAGGTTGTCACAACAAAAAATTTCTTTCCGTGCACAAGCATAAATCAAAAATACGTAACTAAAATGAAAATACGTAACTGAAAGACAATCGAAACGAAATTGAAACCATGATCGAAAAATTATTTATAAAATATAATAAAATCCATCAAATACAAAGTAAACGAAAAGATAAACTTATCACTCCGTGATCGACGTGTGAAAGAATTATTAATCAGCTACTCTTGTGTTTATAGCATCCTCTTCACTCACTTTCGGCCATGACAGTTCTGGGCATGGAGCTTCCCAATTTGCTTCAAGTTACAACAATAGGATTCGGAGTCTATCTTTAATATGCGTCATTGGGTTTTAGTGTTTCGTTTTACAATCTGTAATTTTATTAATGGAAACTAGCTGATGCCCGCGACTTCATCTGCGTGGATGTTTAAAAATTCCAAACCGGCATATAGTTTAAAAAAAGTTGGAAAGTATAGGAATTTTGATATGTATAAGTACTTGAATATAACCTTTGTATAACTGAATACAATACAAACATTCTTTATTGACACAAAGGAACACATATACAAAGAACATAAAACAGAATAAAAGAGGTAACACGTTTTTTAATCACTTAAGTTGTAGCTTAATTTGCCGTTTATTTAAAGGATTTCTTTATTAAAACGTTTTACGTTTTTCCCATAGAAGCTGCTATCAACAGATTTTCTTCAAACCGAGAGCAGGCTACATAAACTGTCCGTGTGAGAAGCAGCTGTTTCTGAACAGCCGGAATAGCTGCCTTTGCGACTTCTTAATGGTCATAGCAAAACAGACGCTGGTTGAGAATCGCACCCGCATAATTGAAAGTGAAAGTTATTAGGAATGAGAGGTATATTGGTTATGAAAATTACTCTATTCAGACCGTGCCGCAGCATTTCGGTTTCTACATGATGATCCAAAAATCGCTTACATCGTAATTCGATTGTCTACAATTAAATTAATAGTTGAAATTTTTATCGGCTGCTTTGAAACATTTATATCTTGTGCATCTGTTGTAAAAATATAGACGTGTTGTGTAATTAGTGTATTATATAGTAGTAAAAAGTATTATTTAAAATCATCTGGTTTTTATTTATATCGATATGCACGACTTTAGGATCACTCTGTATTAGCATCCAAACGTGAGTCACGTTGATCACGTGTCTCTAGAGAGCGACCGCGAGCGGACTGCGCTCGGGAGTAACTCAACTGCGCTTCACGCTCGGACAGAGTTTCTAGAAATCGAGACATCGCACTTCTAGATTGCTGCGACTCTAAACGCTGGACGTTACGGTTAGCTTTCTGCTGGACGTCTCAATCGTGCTTGTTTAGGTCGTGCAGAAACAGAAGTAAGATTAGATCGTTTGCGTGAAAGCATTTTTTGTAGCTAGAATTAAAATAATAAACCTTAATAAATGTATAAATGTCTAGGCCAAAGATGGCTGAAAAAAACTCACGTGACTTCAATCAACAACCGGTATTATCTGCTAGCATTGGGAAAGGTAATTGCCGTACTCTAGTGATCCAGAGTTTTACTGAAGAGTCGAATATGCCCGCTCTATTACATAAGTTTGGTTACAGTCCAAACTTAACAATGTACTATAACAATCGTACAACGTAACAAAACTGTCAGTTAATGATACGTATTTGTTGCTGAACTCGTAACACATTGTTACATAGTTGATTGTTTTGTGAACTAAAATATACCTTGACCGCATGTCAGCTTTTATTCAACCACCAGCTTAAGAGATTTTGGTCTAGAACTCGGCTTCTAGATGGCGTATCACGATAATACATACACCAGTTTTTAAGTTACACCTAAAACAATGCGAATATGAAAACCGCCTTACTTTTCGTAGTTTTTGCGTGATGAGGTAACAAACAAACATACAGACAGACAGACAAAAATTCTAAAAATGATTGTTTTGGCTTCTGGTAGTGTTAGTAAGAGCTGTGACATAAGATTTTCTTAAATTTGTTCTATGTACAGACACCGGGTCGGCTAAGTTTTATTATATGTATAGATAGATAATATCACCGAATAATGTGCACTTTTTAAGAAGTTACATCATGTTTATTTATTTATTCAAATTATACGGGAATACCCTTTTACATGATCAATATAAACAGTAACAATGATATTATCAATAAGATAAAAAAGGATGAAATAAGTAAAATCTGAAAGGTACAACGTAATATCAAAAGATGTTGAACACAACAGGTAAAATTCAATGGATAATAATGACAAAGAAAATAAAATTTCGATAAAATGCACAAATTAAGGCAGTACTCTAAAATCATAAAACATGAGGAACGGTGCAATATATAATTGTCATATAAAAATAAATATTTCAAGAAATGGATACATAATGAGCACAAATGAAATTAAAAAAAATAAATAAATAAATTAAATAAACAAAAAAATGAGACAACTCAGTTATAGTGCAATAGGAACTCAGTTATAGTCCAATAGGGAAAAAAAAATCAGTTATAATGCAATGTTAATACACTTCAATTTGTTCCTTTTGTCGTGGAAGAGGTCGAACGAAGTAAGAAGGTCATTAACACTACGTAAGGCCCGTTTGAAGGGAGCGTTATGAATGTAATTGCTGGATGAGGATGACTTCTCAATATGGAAAAGCATATTTGATCTGGTACTGTAAACTGGTACTCTAAAGGGAATTAATTCAAGGGCTGACAGTCTAGATTTGAGTTACATAAGTCATAAATAAACAAAAGATCATTACGAACTCTACGGATTTTTAGGGTTTCAAGCCCCGTCAGGTTACGGAGTTTGTCATAGTTAGGGAAGGTAGGAGAATGGCACAATTTTCTATGAACGATATACAAGAAACGATTTTGGATACTCTCGATGATATCAATATATTTTGAGAAATGTGGGGACCAGACAATGGATGCATACTCCAAATTAGAACGGACTAGGGAGCAGTATAGGGTCTTTAAGGCCAAAATAGATGTAAAGGATTTGGTATGTCTATTAATAAAGCCAAGCAGTTTGTTGGCTTTTTTAGAAATAGAGTCAATGTGATACACGAAGGACATTATGGAATCAAAGATGACACCAAGGTCATTGATATGTTCTACAGAGAGCAAGGGTTTGTTTTTAATGTTGTATGTGAAGGTCACAGGATGTTTCTTCCTGGAGAAGGAGACAACCTTACACTTTTCAATGTTCAACTTCATGTTGTTATCTGAGTACCACAAGACAAGTGAATCAAGTGAATTCTGTAGACGATGGCAGTCATTGAGGTTCTTGATTGAGCAGTATAGCATAAGGTCGTCGGCAAAGAGAAGGAACTACACGTCCTTCAGATACATACTGACATCATTGATATATAGTAAGAAGAGCAATGGACCTAGATGGGAACCCTGGGGAACCCCACTTGTTACTTTAATTGCTTCAGAGATAGAATGCTTCACTCTAACATAAAGAAGAATGGAAGATAAAAAAATTAGAAGTCCAAGACAGAAACGGGTCTGTGATTCCAAGTGCGTTTAGTTTGTGACAAAATATATCGTGGTCTACCTGATCAAATGCTTTGGCTAAATCCGTGTAAATTGCGTTGACCTGAAGCTGTGTGTCCATATAAATGTTAGCATGTATATTAATTGATACTGCTTAAATGCTACCCGAAGTAAAGATCTTCTCACGAACCATGCAGATGATCAAGCTAATTTACGATGTGCCTTTTAAGTTTAACATACGGACCCAAATCCACGAAATTAGAATATTTTTCCAATGTCACGTTATGTTATTAAGGATATTGTAACGAACTTAGCAGAAAAGAGGGGACGATTGTTGGTGAAAATTGCGCGAATGAAAGAGAAGTGGCTGAGAGTGACGACACGGGAGCGAAATGGTGCGGCGACAGATTATCGTAGTCGTCATCTGTTTATTTTGTGACAATCATACTATCTGTAAGTAAGTGTCATTTTTTTGTTATTAAAAAACTCGTTATTAAGACGAAAAAAAAAGAACAAAAACAAACATTTTTTATTATAAAGAAATTTTAAAGGAGAATATAAAAATTCATACGAACCGTTGCGATTGGCTGGGGTTTAGCAGAGGCCCCTCTACTTATTAGTGGTCTATTAAAGGTAAAAGATATGATATAAAACCTTCCCTATGGGAACCCAGATCCGCCTTTTTAAAAAGTCCTGGAAACGGCCCTGGTGCCACTCTGTTCTAAATTAAGAGCCCTAAACCAAAGATGCCCAACCAATGCATTCCTTAAATTAGGCAACTGAACTTATAATTAATATAATCGAGTAGTAAATTAATTTTAATAAACTGGTTTAAGAAATATGCCTTAATAGTAGCTTTTTAAAGGCATGAATGTCACTTGGTAACTGAAATGTATACATTTCTGAAGAATAAATGTTGCTTGTGGACGACTGGACTGACCTCCTCTCTTCTATTGCGCATATACACAATGTTATCAAAAGTTGCACGGAATACCCCTCATAAATCATGGAATGTGCCAAATGTTGCACGACAATGACATGTAAATTATTTAAATAGCATCTGCTTCGTATTATTAAGCCCTATTCGTATTATTATTACTTGATGTCGATCCGGCCACTGTGTTGCAGATAACTGCAGGGCAGTATAATGGGTAGCCTACACGCTCGTTTGCAGGGGCCGGCTCGACATCAAATGATAATTGGGTAATTTTGCAAACGAAGGGAACAAGAAAGACAGAAACATGACAGTTTTGACGTTCACCCCCCCCTCCCCCTCCCCGACTGTGGAAACTGATGGTTGCTGCAGGCCCTCCATTCTGCCAATCGACCGAGCCAGCCCCTGCAATCGAGCGGTATGCTTCCCGTTATACTGTCCTGTAGTTATCTGCAACACCCTGTATATAGCCTTTCTCTTGATCTTGCATTCTTTACACATGTGTTTGTTATTCATTTATATACATGTATTTATTTATGTGATGGTTATTTCTTGCTTTTTTTGTAATGATTGAAAATGGGAAAGAAATGTTTTGTACCAAGGATCCTTCCAGAAAATCTGTTTTGAATGAGAAATTAAAATCAAAGCTGGATAGAGTGATAGCCACGACAGAGTGGGAAGCTGAAATATGTCATCTGCTAGGATCATAGCCATGATTGCTATGAAGCACAATTATAGACTGTATAATTTATTATATAACAGGTTTTGTTTGCAAAAAAATGGCAAAAATTAGCTCTTGTGAGATTTGTAGACATGGTTTTTCATCTGAAAGTGTATTTTCAGAGCATAAGGAGGCAGCTCTAGTTAATCTGAAAACCAGAGGCTGCCTTATTCATCCGAAAGTAAATATTTTCTACATGTTAACTGCTGCAGACAAAGAATATGCCTACGAAATTGCTATTGCCAAAACATTAGAAAGTGCTCCATTTTCATTCCCTTGCGAAGAACATAAAAAAGATGTAGCAGCCGAATTGTTACACTATTATGTGCTGCTGACAATGCGGCAGTTTTCTAAGCAGTTAAATGATGATGTAAAAAAAAACTTGCAAGGGAACAAAAGAAAAGAGCTAAATTTTTTAAGAAGTTACTTGTATGTAATAAACACGTAAATCTCCTTTATATTATTAATAATTTTAAGTAGATAAAATTCAATGTATAACTAAATAATTGATTTCACCAATGTCAGTGTAATGTTTTTGAATTGAAATTTTTGTTTTTGAAATCCAATATTAAAAGTGTGTAATGATTGGTACTGAAACTTGTAGAACTTTGTTTTTGGAATTTTACAAGCTTCAGCAAAAATCATTCCTCACCTTTAATATTGGATTTCAACCCCACAAAAACTTCAATTTTATTTAATTCAAATTATTAATACTTCAAATGTAATATAAAAATAATTTATAAAACTTAATATGATTAAAATTACTCCTTTCAATATGTGAGTCATTGTCGAGTGATTTTCTAAAAATCAATATGTGAGTCACTTAATTTCACGAAAATTTTTCTTCACGATTAATCAAATACATTGTACAATGATTTATAAATTGTAGGTTCACTATGAAATTTGTTTTAAGTTTTAATAAAAGCAAGGAATACTGCTTTTTGTGTCTTATTTCTATGAATTTATTTAGAGCAGAGTAACTATGGTAACATAACAATAAAACGATTTATGAGATTGCAGCAATAGAATATTTATAGCTGCTGATTGCTTAAGTTTGAATCTAATAGAATTTATGCTTATCACAACATCCCCTCTCAATCAGCTACGTTACATAATGCCTAATTTTAGAGATAATTTTTCATTGAGATATGGAGGTACAGATTTGGTTAGAATATCGGCAATCATTTCTGACGATTGTTCATATA
Source organism: Rhysida immarginata (assembly GCA_023313115.1). Lineage (NCBI taxonomy): Eukaryota > Metazoa > Arthropoda > Chilopoda > Scolopendromorpha > Scolopendridae > Rhysida > Rhysida immarginata. Next base: position 31,610 of record JAHWFO010000277.1, on the reverse strand, counting down.
GAACATCAATTTCTCTATTTTCTATCGCCTCTCTTACGTAATGGTAGCGAATGTCTATATGCTTTGTTCTGCTTCTATAACAACAGTCTTTGGCTAGCTTATGGGCACTTTGATTGTCATTAAATATTATGGTTGGTTTTTGTATTAGATTACAAAGTCCCATTTCTTTGAGTTGTCTTCTCAAAATTGTCGCTTCTTTTGCAGCAGTTGTTAGTGCGATATATTCTGATTCTGTTGACGAGAGTGCAACAATTGGCTGTCTCTTGGATTCCCATTGGATAGGTCCTTCTGCTAGTTTAAAGACGCATCCTGTAGTTGACTTTCTTGTATCAGAATCTGCTCCCCAGTTTGTATCAACGAATCCTACAAGTGTCCCCTCTGACTTCTGGTAGACTAGTGATTTGTTTATAGTCCCTTTAAGGTATCGCATAACTCTTTTTGCAGTGTTGAGATGTTGACGGGTTGGTTCATTGTTGAAACGACTTAGTTTGGCTTTAAGTTCAAATATTTTATCTTCATTGTCGGAAAAAATGAGAATATCATCTACATATGTCAGTACTATAAGTGTTGATGTATCATCTATTTTTGTATAAATACAGTTGTCGGAGTCTGTTCTCTTTAGTCCTAGGTTTGTGAGCTCTTGGTTTAGTTTGTAATTCCACAACCTTCCTGACTGTTTCAAGCCGTAGAGCGCTTTATTCAGCTTGCAAACTTTATTTTCATTGCCTTTTTTCACAAAGTTTTCTGTCTGCTCCATATAAATTTGAAAGTCGATTTCTCCGTTTAAATATGCTGAGTTAAAATCCATGTGATGAATGTGAAACCCATACTTTGCTGCTAATGCTAGACACAAGCGTAATGACAAGTATCGTATTACTGGAGAATAAACTTCTTCAAAATCTATGCCTTTCTTTTGTGAGCATCCTTTGGCAACAAGTCTTGCTTTAAAGCGATCTATATTTCCGGTGTCTGTATACTTGACAGCGTACACCCATTTACATTTTATTGGTTTTTTGTCCTTTGGTAAGTCTACGAGTGTCCAGGTATCGTGGCTTTGCAAGGACTGGAATTCTTTCTTCATAGCTTCTTGCCATTGCTTGGATTCGGGCGATTCCCTAGCTTCTTGCACTGATCCTGGAATAGCAATGTTGAGTGTTTCAGTTTCTGCTGTTTTACTAGTTTGGTATTCTTTTCTTGGTCTTCCTCGTTTGCCGGTTAGTATTTTTCGTGGTCGACCTCTGGCTCGTTTTTGTGAGGTTGAAGCTTCGTCTTTAGTTTCCAGTTGTTCGTGAACTGCATCTATGAAGTTTTCTTCATCATCACTATCATCTTGGAGTTGATCTTGATCCACTTGCTTCATGGCTTGGCTTGCTTGCTTGTTTTCCATTATAAGATCTTCATCCAAATCTTCTAGATCGACTATTGATTCTTGATCTTCTGCTTCATCTAGTAATTCTATTTCTCTGATGGGAGATGACATGCTTTCGATGACTTTTATGTCTCGACTCTTTACGATGGTTTTAGTTCCAGGTTTCCATAACCTATAAGCTTTTGCTTCCGATGAGTAGCCTACTAAATAGCATTTTTCAGCTCGAAGGTCGAATTTTCCTTTTCCGGGTGAATTGTCCTTCACAAAAGCTGTGCTTCCTATGATACGGAGATGGGATGCAGATGGTTTTTTGCCTGTCCACAGTTCGTATGGTGTCTTGTCTTTTAGGGACGAGGTAGCACATCTGTTTCTTATGTAGGCAGCAGTCGAAATTAGTTCCGCCCAAAGTTGAATTGGTAAAGTTGAGTCGGCAAAAAATGTTCTGGCCATCTCTACCAGCGTACGATTATAGCGTTCGGCTACGCCGTTTTGTTGGGGTGAGTATTCCACTGTTAGCTGTCGTAAGATGCCATGTTGTTTTAGATACGTGTTGAACTAATTTCCACAGAATTCCTTCCCATTGTCAGTTCACAAGACTTTTATCTTCTTACCAGTTTGTTTTTCAGCCATGGCGTGGTAGTCTTGAAATGCTTTCAATACGTCACTTTTCTTCTTTAGAATGCTAACACAGATATAGCGGGAAAAATCATCGATAAATGTAGCAAAATATAGTCCACCACCAAATGATTCTGTCCTAAATGGACCGCAGATATCGCTATGGATAATTTGAAGTGGTTCTTTACTTCGCTCAGTTGCTTTTTTAGGAAAGGGAAGCCTTGCTTGTTTTGCTTTCATGCAAGGTTCACATAGCAGTGATTTTTCTTTTCCAAGTTTCATTCCATAGACTAGCTCTTTTTCTTCCATTTGCCTCAGCTGCTGTATATTTAGGTGTCCAAATCTTCGGTGCCATCTTTCGAGATACATGTTTTCTTCAATTCTTGTGTAGAAACAGGAGTTGTTATCATTGCCTTGAAGTCTTAGAATGAACAGGTTTCTGTGTTTCCTGGCAGTTAGGTATATTTCTCCATCTTTCTTTATGGTTGCTTCATTTTCTTTAAAGATGACTTCGTATCCATTTTCTGTAGCTTTGCTTACTGAGAGTAAGTTCCCGGTCAGTCCAGGTACGTAAAGGACTTCTTTTAGCTTGATGCCTTTTACTCCTTGTGATGTAGATGTAAGGATGTTTATATTTCCTTTCTGTCGTGCTAGCGTTTTTTGTTTGGTTGCCAGGCGGATTTTAATTGGTTCTATTCTTCTAATGTCTTCAAATAGCTGGTTATTTCCGCACATATGCGCACTCGCACTGCTATCGATGCACCAGTCAGTAGACCTAAGAAATTCTTCGTTTTGAGCGTAATGTGCTGTTGCGTTCATAGAAGATTCATGTGCGATAGTAGCACGATGTTCCTCGCTAGCTTTCCTTTTTCTGCATTCTGACATCTTGTGACCTTTCTTTTTACAGTAGAAACATTTAATTGGTGAGAAAGTTTGTTTTCTTACTTGCATTTGATTGCTTTTAGATCCACTTTCTTTCTGTGTCACGAGTGCAGTTTGATCGGAAGTCTGCATCTCATTTCTACGCAACTCTTCTTCCAGAATTTTTGTCTTCAGCGAGTCGATGTCGGGAAGTTCATCTCTGGTTTCTATTGCTAAGATGAAGTTTTCAAACGCTTCTGATAGACTGCATAGCATCAGTATCACTAGTAGCTCTTTTGGGATGGTTACACTCACCTCAGCAAGTTGATCTGCCAGTTCGATGAATGCCGCCAAGTGATCTTGGGCGTTCTGTTCTGGTTTCATCTTCAGCTTGAGTAGTCTTTTCATTAGTGTTACCTTCCTTGTCGGTGCACTTGATTGGTAGATTTCTTTTAGTTCGTCCCAAACGTCTTTGGATGTGGCACAGGTTTTCACGTGAAGGGATTCAGAAGGCTTCATACTTAATATTATGGATGCCAACGCTTTCTGGTCATTAGTTTCCCATTCAGCCTGCTTCGATGTATCGTCTGGTTTTCTTAGAGTACCATTAGTGTAGTCCCATAGTCCGGAGTGAATTAAAACCATTTTCATCTGGAGTTTCCAGGTCTCATAGTTCTGTTTAGTCAACTTCTCTATCTGGTATAGGCCTGACGTTGCCATTATATATTTTTTTTTCAGCGATGAGCACTTAATAAGGAAATTGTTTACCTTTTAAAGTCGAATTTCACTCTGGAACTGCAACATAGTGTTCTTAGGCGCGGTGGGAGCGTGGTTTTTTTATTTTTGGAACCATCCTGGGCCCATAACCTGTTTTAAGTTTTAATAAAAGCAAGGAATACTGCTTTTTGTGTCTTATTTCTATGAATTTATTTAGAGCAGAGTAACTATGGTAACATAACAATAAAACGATTTATGAGATTGCAACAATAGAATATTTATAGCTGCTGATTGCTTAAGTTTGAATCTAATAGAATTTATGCTTATCACAACAAAATTTCTTAACAATAATGTTAGAATAATAATTCGACACAATTTGAAAGTTAATGAAATTTATAAAATTATTATTCACTCATCGGCTTCTCATTCATATGAATGACAAATATTTATAACACAAGAAAGCCTACATGTTTTATTGCAAATGCTATTTATTCTACTAATTGAATTTCTAAAAAAATAAATAAAACCTTAAAATCCACAATTACATAAATATACAGAAGAAAACGAGTAATTCCCTTACAGACATAAGGAGAAAAAAAGCCTCCCTTGCAATAGCGCCCTCTGCAAAATACCTCGCGAACCATGGACAAGATTGTAATCTTCTCCTAACAATGCTGCCATTGTTCGTCGGATTACCTTTCCTTCTTATACCGTGCTCTGTAGTAAACATTTAAATAAAAATTGTTGCTCAGACAACAATGGTCACGTGTCTTTTCAGTTCCGGCGAGTGCTTCAAACAACACCTCCTAAAGAGAAAGCCTCTGCACGGAAACCGTCATACATTGTTACATCATCAGAGTAGTGCAAATTCAGGGGTTATTATTGGTAGAAATACGAATAACAATGCCCTACTTAGATGATGCAACAATGTATAACGTTTCCGTGCAGAGGCTTTCTCTTTAGGAGGTGTTGCTTCAAGCCGGCGCCAACAATGGTTAAAGTGCAACGACAATGGAAAACTGTTTCCGTAACACTTTTTGGTGTCGGTTTTCGCATCACGTTTTTTGTAGATAGATGTCCAGCCTTAAAACATTATCATGTTAAAAACTCAAATTTGTTTAATTATGACGAATTAAAAATTATTTTATTCTATTAATGAGTTACCCAGGAAAAATCAAACTAATCAGAATAATATTAAGAATGACAATTATGATTAGGAATGGGTATTATTAATTTAAGAAATTAGTCAGTAAGTTGATATGTCGGCCGACAAATAATCTAGGCAACGAATTGTTTAAAGACAATAAAATAATGTGATGAAGAAGAAAATTCGAGGACAAGGGAAAGAACGAATATTGGTCAGAGAAACTCTGCAGCTAAAACAGAAAAAACTATACTGGCATTGGAAACATCTGAACAATGATAGTTTTGAATAGAGCAAGAGGGTATACGAGCTTCTACGTCAAGGGCAAGAAAAAGTTGGGTCCAAAATATCCAAGGATGTTCCTGGTGGTGAAGATGGATATTGTTTTAACGCGATTGATTGGATTAAGGCACTACATAAATGGTATACGCATTCCGCTATTTTGGTCAAACCATGGAGGTAGGAATAAGAGGAGATGCCCTTCCTAAGCTTTTCAATGCTGACGCTTTTCCTAAGACTTACAAAAGCAAAATGTGCTGCTGAGATGCCAACGGTTTTAGTCCGTCTTTAAAACAATGAACACAATAAGTCATTCTTAAGTGTGGCACGCAGTTGAATTGTTTAGTAACGCGATTGAATGGATTTAGGCACTATCTTTGGTCAAACACGCAGTACATTATGGTCGTCTAGTCGTCTGATGTTTCACTTTCATGATTTTAATACGTGTATTTTAATATGGGTGGTAGTCATTGTCTACTATCTAAAGAGAATGGTGGTTGTGCAAATCCAAACTGTTAAAATGGTTCAACTCATTAGACTTTTTATTTTTCCACAAACTGAAGAAAGAAGAAGGATTTGCCTACAAAATTGTCGTCGGAATAAATGGTAGGCCACAGCTAAATTGCCTAAACTTTTATGAGATAAGCTTTACTTCGTGCATTTTAAAAAGCAAGCGCCTAAAACGCTTTACCTAGAGCCTTTTACAAAAATTTACAAAAAAAAATTTAAAATTTCATATCAAACGCTATTTATGAATAAAGCGTTAAAATAATTGTATACAATTAATATAATAATTGTATATATGATGCATTTTATATTCGTAAATTTTATTTATAAAAGCGCTTTAAAAAATACCAAATCTGGCAACGCTGATTCATATCAAAGAACGTAAAACAGGAAGAAGTGATCGTCCGGGGGGAAAACATGTAACGCGTGTGACGTTTTGTTCACGTCATAAATCATTGGCGGACTTTAATGGGTAGCAGGTATCAATAAATTCCTCCATGCATTCTCAATGATAAAAGTTATATTTTGATAATTTTTTACAATTAAACAAATTTTTTAAAAATTGTGATAAAATTATATTTAAATTGTTTGGTATTCAACCTCTTATTGTGAAAATTCTCGTTCAACCTGGACAAAATAAAATATCTTCTAAACATCATTTTATTGTGCTTTTTAATTTTCATATTGCTCACTGGATAACTTCATCATAAAACATTTGAAATAAAATAATTAATGCATATTTTGTTAGAATAAACTGTGCAATACTTTTACATAATATTGTATTAATTTATTATAATAATAAATGATAATTTTTTTAACAATTTATGATTATTAAATTTTTAAATTTCATAAAAACTTAATATAAAAAGTTAATACACATTGATGAAATTAAATTATAAATAATATATAATTTTATATATAATTATTTATTATATTTATTTAATTATTTATTTATTTATTTATTAATAAAGATTAATGCGACACCCAACTGGGACCTGTATGGTCAAAGACCGACGAGTTAGGTCCCAGAGGGCTATTGTAATACACAAAACTGGTTAGAAGTTTAAAAATAAAAATAACATGAATTTCATACAATAAATAACATAGCTATTAATATCAGACAATGTAAATAAAAAAACCAAGTTAAGCCATAATAAACAGTACCAAAATAGGTAAGTTATATTCAAAGAAATAATGAATTACCAAAAGGAAGTTTAAATGTGTAATATTTTTATTTGTTCTAATAATTACCATCCGTGATTCACAATCTTCACCCCCCCCCCTCCGGCTG
>JAHWFO010000277.1:0-24727 GCA_023313115.1 Rhysida immarginata | reverse complement strand
TTATTATTATTATTATTATTATTATTATTATTATTATTAATATTGACTTTTATTTAAAGTGCCATACAGGGTGGTCCATTAAAGGGCAGACATGGAAATATTTCGAAAATAAAGCATTGTACGGAAATCTTTGCCGAAACAAAAAAATATTATTTTTAATGGGGAACTCTTTCTGTTCTAAAATCACCCCCCCCCCCACCCTCAGTGGGTGGAGGAGGTGGCAACTTTGATATCTTAAATAAAAAAAATGACTTAGTTTCGAATCTGCAACCCGAAACATTGAATCATGATAATGGTTTTAGATGCAACAAATAAATAAGTATTTTATATAGTATATAAACCTTTTATTTATTTATCAATGGACGAGTCTACAGAATCATGTACATCAGTAATAGTGAATAAGGGCTTAGAATAACTGATGTATGAAATATAAGCACGAGTATCGAGTCTCTCGAAATGTCGAGTAAACACAGTGTCCATACTGAAGGTTCCTCTCCTTACTCGCGTCTGTGGTCACAATCGAATGCGGGACAACAAACACGGCACGTATAAGCTTTTTGCAGTAAATAATAATCGAGTGTATTTTGTATGACGAAAAATTAGAATTATTTACGCGTAATGCTCTCTTTAGCCGGAAAGTTATTCTTAACTATAGAGAGAAAGGAATTTGTAGAAATAAATTAAGCACTTCAAAGTAAATGTACATAGAAATTATGTAACCAGGGCGTAAATTATAGATAAGTTGAAGACTTCAAAAACCATCAAAAGATCTAAATGTTTCAAAATAATAAATTATGAATTAAAATGTGAAATATAAAATATATTTATTGTAACGGAAATGAGTTTATTCCAATACACTAGGTTTCATTAGTCTTCATTCAAAACGCTAAAAACAAAACAGTAGGCCATTACATGGCTAGGTAAGAGAGCGAAGTATAGTTGCCCTATCTGTTGCCACACATTAATATATTTCATAATATCTCTGTAGTAAAGATTTAAACAAGAATGATTTTACCGCCAAAGCGGATAAATGGAGCACATTTTCGTGTTATAGCATCATACATGGTTATATAGAATTAACCAACATTTTAAAACACTTTAGAAAAAATATATAAATATGAAAACTAAATTGTAAATTACTATTTATATAAACAAGTGTATAGAGAGAATTTGAACAAATAAACTTGAAGAACTGAAAGGTTAAATGGAGAGTGAAGTTATTCTTTATATATTTGAACAAATAAAATTTGTTAGTACTTGTTCCTGCTCTGGTTTGGTGAAAACAGAGTGTAAAAAAGTTAATTCGTTTTCAAGCTATCGTAATAAATAATAAGCTCCGTACGAATAATAAAATTCTTTTGATTTAGAGACCGTTCTGCCCTTTCAATAATCGTCATTCACGTGCATCCTCCACGCGCACCATCTCATTAACGTTTTGATCGCGTGCAGACCCAAACCGATGTGCTCAGTACGCCGGGTACCTCTGCTAGTGTGCTAATAAAAACTGTTGCTCAACAACAATGGTCACGTGTCTTTTCAGTTCCGGCGTGTGCTTCAAGCCGGCGCCAACAATGGTTAAACGTGCATCAACAATGGAAAAATGTTTCCGTAAGACTTTTTGGTGTCGTTTTTCGCATCACGTTTTTTGTAGATAGATGTCCAGCCTTAAAACATTATCATGTTAAAATCCCTGTATTAATGGTATTTTCAGATTGTATACAACATTTGAGAAATGTTTTATCTTTGGTGCTTTTTCAATTGATCCAACCGTTTAGGAGATAGAGGCACTGGTTCTAAAACTTTACTTTTAAAAGGTTTTGAACCCAATGATAACTGGTCATTGTTATCGGAAAATAAAAATAAAAATCTCAAGTTTAAATTGACTTCTATTTTTTCAATGTCCTGAAGATTATTTAAATCAAAATCACAGCATAAAAATCAAAATATATTTTGTTTAACTTTTTTTCCTTTTTACAATAAAAATCTCAAATTGTGTAACGTTTTGAGAATGAATTTCTTCATTTTTTTGTATTATCCGGACAAAAAAAAAATTATTCAAAGCAAAAAAATAAATAAAATAAATATGTTAATTCGAAAATTGAGAATCAAATGTATACCGTATTTTAAATTTACTTTTCATTTATATGCCTGAAGTATATCTTTGATTAAGAAAAAATATTTGTGTAAAAAAGCCAAATTGATGTAAATTTTCTCGCGAAAGATTTAATATAATTTATTTTTTTGTCGCCTGGAAAATATGCTACATTTTTACTACAGCTTAGATAAAAATAAATTCCAAAATTTTCTTTTTAATTCCAATAAATATTCTGACAATAAATTTTTATTGTTATATTTTGCTTTCATTGCAATGTAATATTTTTTAATGATACTAAGCGTGCGATGGCGCCACAAATGTGATCGTCTTGCAGGCGTTACATTAAGATCAAACGTTCCGACGCCACGGTCATTTCTTCCTGTTTTACGTTCTTTGTTCATGTCTATTTCCGATTGCAAGATGGCGGCCATTGAACAGTATCTTTTAACTGCTCTCTGGAAAATCGACTTACAACTTGGGATTTAATCAGAAGTCTTGCTATATCTGGTTGTTTTATTGTGTATAAGCACTCTCTGTATACGCAAGAAGTATTTTTCTGGTGCCTTTTTCTTTATTTTACACCTTTTTTTTTTTTTTTTTTTTGCTCCGCGATGCCCGAGCTCGCCAGCACCCCGAGCTAATCATTGCCTGGTCATGTATTAGGCCTACTTCGCTTCGGCACTTTCCGTGGCCCGTAACGACCTTGCCGTACATCCAACACTTCTCTAAATAGACTCAATCGATTCAGCGGGTCTTTTCCGTTCAGGTCAGTGTGTTTTCTATGATTCTAGCTGCTTCTTTTTTAGTTTTTCTCACCCTTTCCGACCTTTAACTAGTCTGTGTTTTTCGGCACCAGCACGAGGTCGTCCTTCTCGGGCTCGGCGCTTTCCTACTATTGCTCTACTTCAGTTCTGATAACAGATTAAGATTCTTTGGAATTTTTGCTATCGAATTGTGGTATTGTTGTTTATTCTATGTCCTTTTTTCGATTTTTTTTGGGTATTTACCTTCTCGCCGACCTTGGGCTTTTCTCTGTAAACGATGGCCCCACGTGGCGTTCGTTCGCCGGCTTGATGTTTTTGTTAGCAGATTCTGATTCCTCGACATTTTCGCTATTAAATTGATGCATTACTTTTTATATTTCGTTGGGATTTGGATTTTCTAAAGCCTTTTTCTAGTCTGCCTAATGTTTTACTTTGTGTTAGATCACGTGACGGCCGCGTCGGCATTTTGCCTGACTCATATCTTGGTTTCGGTTGCTCCTACGGTCTCCAAACCAGATTTATTGTATTCTACGGGTCTTTATCTATTAGGATAAAGATTTAATTACTGTCCTTGTGATTGATTTTTCGCTTTACTAGCCGTTTTCTTCCCGCTTGGGCTGATTTGTGTTAAATTCTCCCAACGGACGACCGCCACTGCCGTCGATCTTGCCTTGCGGTTCTATCTTACGATTTCAGCGGATTTATTCCGCTGTGTGTTGTTCTGCTCGATTCCGCTGTGTTTTGTTGGCAGATTCGTGTTATTCGGGTCTAAATCTATCAGCTTGGAAGTTTGGTTTTTATTTTACTTCGATTTTTGGTTTATTTTGAATTGTTTTTGATCTGGGTCTCCTGTAATATTAACTAGTCGGTCCACTTGCCGCGCGTTTGTCAGAGACGGTATCGCCATCTGGTGGCCACCTAGGGTTTTCCCTTCTAAGGCGTTTTTGGGGTTTCCCGAGGCTTTTGGGGTGACAATCTCGTACATTTGATGCTTTTCGTTACCACACGGAACTTATTCCTTCTCTTTCGACTTCCGTACATCGCTCTGCTTCGAAGGAATTACCCTTTCTAAGGAGTGCTTTAGGGCCTCTGGCCTTACTTTTCGGTTCCTATGAGTTTTCCTGTGTTTTTGAGGGCGAGGATCTTGTATTTTTGATCCTCTTTGTTACCGCCTGGCTCTTTTCTCTCTCTACATTGACAGTATTATTATTAACTAAATACAACCAGTTAAGGCAACATGGCGCTGTGAATGCAGCAGGGGAATTCTCAGCTTTGCAGCTGATCCCAACGCCTTTAATGCTTTGGATCGTACGCTCATATCCGTGAGCTCCTCTGTTAATTAGGATGTTACTAGTAATGTAGGTCAATTGATTGTGGCAGTGAAGGAGCTCATTTTCGCAGTGAATGAGTTTATTGAGATAACGAAGAAGCTGCAGGACGATAACAGAGTTATTCACTCGCAAATCGATAATGCGCTAGCAAGCGATGGAATTAAACCTGCTCATACGTTAGATGCTTCTCATGCTCAAGCTCCTTCTACGAATATTTAATCCACGAATACCAATTCTATTGTTTCTCAAGCTCAGGGGGTTCTTCAGACCACTTTCTCTAAACAAGCTAGTGATTCTAATCGTGATTTATCACATCTACTTAATATTAAAAGTTCAGTGAACAAGCCAACGCTTATTGGTTCAAACGATTCATATTCCGGACCTCTTCAGCATATAGGTCCACGACCTAAAGTAAACCGCTTGTGTATTTCTCGCTTACAGCTTACTCTTCTTTGTTCAGAATTAGCTGACGTCGCTCAGGTAGAATGGCACAAATTAAAGACTAAATTTAAGACCTAGTCCTCTTTTGTTGTTGTTGTTGATAAATCATGCGATTATGCTGCATTGTTTAATTCAATGGTTTAATTTACCCGAATCATATCGTATCGTCCTGCCTTGAGGAGGCCATAAAGACTAATAATGAATAATATAATTTATTAATGTTGGCTGCGTACAAAGATTTCGCAAGTGTTTGATTTTGTACATTTGAATAATTCTTTTATTTATTGTTTATATGAGACATGGCTCGACATTACGCTTACTGATTTTATGCTCTTTGGTGATAATTTTAACGTACTTAGAGGGGATCTTGCTGATAATAAACTTGGCGGTTGTGTTATAAGTGTATTTATACCACCATTAACTGTATTGATGTCGTTGGTGTTGTGTGTAATATTAATAATAAAACTGGTTGTGGCAACAAATTGGTAATTCTGAATGTTTACATTCCTTCTTCACTCACTGCGACCAACTTTGGATTTTTTCTTGATGAACTGTCGGAGTTTGTGTCGCCATCCTTCGGATTATACAATACTTGGTGACTTTAATTTTTCGGATTTTAAAACGTACTCAGACTACGCATTTTAAGCTAATCATAGGAAATCTCTTACTGGTTTCTGGCTTAATGAGATGAATTTTCTGAACTATAATTTGGTTGTAAACAAAAATGGAGATAATCTAGATAAGGTTTATGCCAATGTTGATCTGTTCGTTCTTAAGAGAATGACCTTGTTTCGGCTGACTGTTATCCACCTTTTATCGTTCATTTTAATCGTCATTTTCTGTATAATAGTAAGCCCAGTGACACGGAATTTTGTTACAGTAACGGCAATTTTTTGAAAACTATAAATTGGCAGGGTGTACTCTCGATGGATGATGTCAATCAAATTTGGTATAGGATTGTTGCTGTAATTGCTGTAACCGTCTTCAAGTTCATTCCCCGTTACAATAATGAGCATACAGGAGTTGGTCGTAGATTCTGTAAACAGCAATCTCAATTTCCCTTTGGGTTTTTAGTGCCATTCGCTAGCTTTGGAAGCTGAAGCAAAAGTTAGATACAAAATATAAATTTTCGAACTTATCTGTCGATCGTGTCAATTTTTCAAATGCTAGAACAGCATTTACAGTAAGCTGAAATCTTGACAGGATTTCTTATTACAAGCAATTGGAGTCGGGTCTTAAACATTCGTCTCACCCGTTCTGCGATATTGCCAAACGGTTGCTCGCCTGGAAGAAGTCTTGTTCTGAGTATTAGGACCGATAGGTACTTATGTTTTCACAATGTGCATCCGTCTGTCTGTTGGTGCTCTAGCTTTCGAACGCTTTCGAACGTTTTCACCATTCGACAACTTAGGGAAACTGTAAGACGGAGTTCGTTGGTGGAAAAATTCGGTGAACTACTTCCGGTTCAAAAGGTCGCAAATAATATAGGGGACGACATTTTTCACTATACAATTCCATGTATACATGGCCTCTGCACTGCCAAATGCTGTTTTCTCTTTGCATTCCATAGCTAAAGCAGAGAAAAGGCTTGTGAATTAAGTGAAAACACGTTATGATCTTCCTTGATGGTCAATATCAGTCAGAACTGGTTCAAGGGAATGTGGTTTAGTGGTACCATTATGGTCCACTGGAAACTTTCAATGCTAAGATATGGCATGTATTATATCGAACAGCTTAAAATAACATGTCATGGTTGAATATTACCATAAAATTAATGATAGTCGAAATTAGAACCAAGGTAGCTGTTGTAGTGGACCCATTATAGTTCATTGGAACTTTCAATGCTAAAATATGACGTAATATATCAAACGACTTGGAATGATGTGTCATGAATGAATATGATGTAAAATTAATGATAATCTAATTTGGTTCCATGATTCTTGTTTTAATGTTACCATTATGTAACCATTGGAAACTTTCAATGCTGAGATATGGCATGTAATTATTTATAGTTTGCGTTAGGCAAATTTTAACAATAGCTATTAGCTAATCATTCCTTCAATGGTACTTGCTTACGTAGAAAAGCTTTGGAAGAAAGAATTGACCACAATATGCTTAAACAATTAACGCTTATTTCATTAAATAGGAATGCTTACAAATTAAAAGATTCGTATATGTCCTAATCTATAGAGAATTGCTACTTTCTCCGTTTAACTTTTCAGGTAGTTGTATTCAGTTTGAACTATACATTTCCCTTAGAAGTACACCTTGCTTAGCAACCAGAGACTCTTTTAGCAATCTCATCTAATTCTTAACAACGATCAGATCGCACAATCTTTTTCTTTATATATGAATAACGTTGCAGAGCATACAGGTGAATATAAGTTGCTTGAATCCTGTTGGAGGTCTATTAGCAAAAACTTTACGTTTTGCCCATTATCTTTACTAAAATTTTTAGAATGCGCGAGGTGCACCTCATCGTCGAAGGCTGTTATTATTTCTGTTATCCCAGACTACATTTTTAAAGGTTGCCTGATTCCTCTTTCAATATCATTGCTATAATTCTTTTTAATACTATAATAATAATAATAATAATATCTTTTTAATACTTCAATTGTTTCCGGCTGCTATCCTGAGGGCTGGAAACACCTGACTATACAACTATTATCTATAAAGACCTTTGCTAGCGTCGCAAATAATTCCAATTACTTTGATTCCGTTTCCTGCCAAGTTGTTAGAAATGCTTATAGCAAACAACTTGCGCAGCATAGTGATCCTTATCTGTCTCACAGTACGCATGGTTTTACATCCAGCCGATCTACTCAGTCTAACCTTGCTACGTTTCTTCATTACGTCACGGTCCAGATGGATAAAAAGACTCAAGTTGACTCCTTATATCTAAACTTTACCAGAGCATTTGACAAAGTCAGCTTTCACCTTTTGTTGCATAAGTTGCATATTATTGGCCTTTCGAAACCTGCTATTGGTTGGTTTTTTTCATGCTGCTTGGTAGACGTTTTAGAACCTGCAGTCAGTACCCTGCAGTCAGCTATCCTATTGACAGTGGAGTTCCGCAGGGATCTCCCCTCGGACCCCTTCTGTTTAATATTTTTGTTGCCGATTTACCATATTTACGGGTTGGCTTACCTATTCGTGTGTTTATGTATGCTGACGATATAAAATTATTCCATTCGATTTTAACTGGTCATGTTGTGAGAATTTACAGAATGGTCTCGCTGTTGTTCACAAATGGGTCTTTAGCCAATGGTTTGGAGTTAAATGCTCAAAAGTCATTTTTTGTTACTCGTAAAATGGCATCTTTTATCTATGATTACCATATAGGATCAGACTTTTTAATTGGAGAGAATTCCATCAAAGATCCTGGGGGTTTTTTCAGATACTTGCTCGTTTTCTAAACATATTGAGTATCTCATTGCTGATATCTCTCGTAGACTAGATATTTTTGAAACGTTTAACATATTTTTTTCTCTGATATTAAAATTTTTATATACTTGTTGTTCCTAAATTGCTATACTGTTCATGGATATGGTTTAGTGGTAATAAGAACGCGCTTGTTCTTTTGCAACGAAGATTTTAAACGCCTTTTGGTTAATCATTTTAATTGTGATAATTTCTTTTCATCAAATTCCGATTCTTTTAATATTGATTTTATTATTAGCAGAGATGTTTTTGCAATTTGCTAACGAATATTTATCACGGAAGGTTGTCTGTCCATTCGTTTTTTCAAGATTTTAATTTTCATAAAGGTAAACTCCACGGAATAAATCGACTTTATTTTTATTTTTTTGTATCACAACATTAATCCAGGTTAATAGAGTATATATCATTCAAAATTTTTCAAATTTTCCTAATATTTTATTAAGAAAAATGTTTCGGAAAATTGAAAATTTTCGTGGAATCTTCCATTCCGTTCTCAAGAGAGCACGATGGAACAAAGCGTCATTTTCTGCCGCGAGAACCTCTGGGAATTTCGTCGCCAGATTCTAGTCTCTTTCAACGATGCTACATATCATTAAGATTTTGCTAACCTATTTTATGTCGGAAAAAAATGCTAACCTATTTTTGTTCTGTTTGCATGTGTAAATAGACAATCATATAGAAATTTCACGTTTCATAGGTTTCCACAATCAGAAGCGATTAAAAAACAGTGGATTAGTTTTTGACAGCGAGGGAACTGCTATCCAACTCCAAACAGCATCGAGGGCTGAATCATTTACTGGGGAACAACCTATTTTTAAAAATTATTCATGTTTTTAACTTCATATAGTCATCCTTTTATTGCTTTTGCATTGTATATATTTGATCATTAAGTATATGTTTTATGCAGTCCCCTTTACACACTAATCATATTCACCAATTTTTATTACGGGACAACCCATAAGAAAATAGATTTTAATCATTTATTAGTCAGTTAGTGCCCTATACACACTAATTTACATTGTTCAGTAGAGCTATGTTATTCATGAGATCTATGGTAAAGGGAGAATCATAAAAAAGGTTTGGTTTTAAAATTATTTGTGATTCTAAATTAACATAGTCATACTTTTTATTGCTTTTATGTATTTATAATTTACGTTTTTATTCTTTTTTTATCTGAGTTTTTAAACTTTTGGTCCATAAACTGTGGATATTTAAACGTTTTGTCGGGCGCAAAATGTCGTAGCAGCCGACGCCCTAAAATTGCAACCAACCAACTAAACAGCATCGTGTGTTGAGTTCATTTTGAAGAGTCTTGCTTTGTCTACGCATCCGCCGTTATAAATTCAGTATCAATTCAAACCAGAAATTCGCTGAAACTAGATCACGTATTAGGTGGAACTAGATGCTCTTCCAACTTTAAACGGGCCTGGCCTTCTTCAAGACCAGCGACCGCAACAGCAATTGTGGTAGGCATATCTGCTGTGTAGGGCACACGCCGCCGTAATGTGCACACGCCGACATGGCAAGCAGAAGATCACGTTTAAGTTTCCGTAGCATTTAATTCTGCTAACGGTCCTTGTACATCGCTGTCACTGTTATCAAAATCGCTATCGTCACTGTCGGTCTTGTTTTCATATTCGTAATCCATTGTAGGCCTAGAACACTGCGATGCCCTGACCAGGGAAGCGGAAGAACTGATAGCGATGCCTGCACTGCCCTGACAATTTACTGATAGCGGAGCCGGCGATACCGTCCAATGTATTACTTCACGAATTCGAAACTCCTTCGCACCTCTCGGCAACTTCTGACGTCAAAGGTGCCGGAACGTGGCGTCAGTGTAGATCGGGGGGGAGGGAAAAGATGAAAGTTTTTTTTTTAATATATTTTATCAATTTTGCGTTCGAATTGAAAATTTTTATACATGCTACGTTATTATTGAGACCTTCATCTTTCATTTTAAACAAAGTTGTTTTGAGTGTAGACTTTACCTTTAAGTGGAAAACCAATATTTCTCAGATTAATACCATTTTTAAACTGATCAACAACTATGAGCTACACTTTATTACATTAATTTGTCTAAATGAAATGATTTACGTTTATCTATCTTTTCAGATGAGGTAAGTTTTCTTTGTTTTAGTCTTAACTTTATTCCATCTCCTCTTTTTTTCTTTGTGTGTTTTCATTAACCCCGTTTTTCGGCCTGTTGGGGGTCAACTCGTAGCTTACCCTCAGGTATTGTTTCATTATTCCTTCCTTATTCGATTTTGGCCATCTTTGGACCGCGTGACTTAACATTCATGGGATTTTTGAGTTAAGTGAAGTTAGAAGAGGGAAATCGGTAAATACCATATTTCAATTTTAAACTGGAATTGATAGTTCTAGAGTGTGAAATGATGATGAAAGGATGATAATGAAAAAGGGACAGACACAAACGTCCATGCCCTCGGCGGGATTCGAACCTGCGACTAGTTGGTTTCTAGAGCTGCGAAACCTGCACCTTTAACGCCCTCGGCCACCGAGCCGGTTTGTTGCATTATAATAATAATAATAATAATAATGATGATGATGATGATGATGCTGATGCTTCCACGTGGAACAAAATCAGGATGAGCTTAACAAGTTTTCTGTCGAGTAAGCACGTATTGGGTAATTATTGAATAGCAATGTTCACGACGATTCGAATAAGCATTTACTTCATTTATATGTATTTTGGCGGTGGCTTAAGAGGATATCATTTCATAAATCAACGGTATTGTACGGAAAATAATTTTCTTGAAAATCGGTAATCATGTGAGACGGTCGGATTAATAATTTCTTAGACGGTCTGCAGTCGGGGATTACAGAAAGTCATGTTCTAATATAGTGAACAGGATGCCTTTCACAGTCTGTTTTACAAATTCACATAACATTGATCAAATAACTATTGAACCGATCCTAAACAAATTTTGTTTATTACAAACTTTTGTAATTGAATGGTCGCCGATCGAATAATGTTATTATAAGCTACTTTTAATTTGCTCTACATGAACTTATGGGAAGTAGCCCAAATAATCAGCCCGTAAGTGATCTTCGGTATTTTCGATTTTAGAATTATCATTTCCGGTTTATTAAGATTTCGACGTAATTTCGTTACCAGATATCGTAACTTATTTAGCTGACAGATCAGGTTTTCCCTTTGGGCGAAAAAGTTTATGAAATCCATGACTAGTATCACGATATTAAATAATAATAAATGGACAAACCACAGTGATACGGAAACAAAGTTGTTTATTGCCTTAAGCGTTTCGACATACCGTCATCGTCAGGGGCTAACAGTGTTACAAGGAAAAATGGAAAACTGTTATATTTGACAAAAAAGATTTGACGTAGCGCGCTTCCGGTCGTCTAGTTCTAGGAGAACTCTGTTGACCCACGCTCTCTGATGCTCAGGAAATCTTTCGTAGAATGTGCCGGGACCTGGTTCCGATGTAGAAGGTTTCGCAGTCTGGGCACTGCAACTTAAAAACGCCTTCACCTTGGTACGGGTCTTTTCTATGTCTTGGTTTTGCCGGGTGGAGTATGCGCTTGGAATTAGGTTCGGAATCCTACTCCAATGCCTTGTTCACGAAAAATGTTAGTCAACCTGTAGGTGCCTTCTCCAAAATATATGAAGGTGGTGTAGTCCTTCTCAACCTTGTTCTTTCTTCGATATTTCCCGTCTTATTGCTTTGAGTATATTGCTGACGATCCTTCTTGTGAATTTGTTCTCCATCACCATCTTATACAACGTATATGCGTGCTGTGTCAGTGATGGGATAAGTCAGGGCCCTTCTGAACCCGTGATTTAGAACCGCGGTTTTATGTTTCCATGGATGTGTAGAATCGTACTGGATTATGTTCGCTGCCGTGGAGTCCTTCCTGTAGATGCTGAATGTCAGTCTTCTGTCATGGTTTCTTGTCTCCCGGAAGTTTAAGAAGTTTATCCCTTCGTCAACTTCTTCCATCATGTATTTTAGTTTCAGGTGTATCACATTAAATTGGAGTAGGAAGTCATTCGGTGTACTTCTGCTGCAGTCGTAGATGATTAGGGTATCATTTACGTACCGTCTGTATAATTTGATGGTCCCCCTTGTTCGTCAGTTTACTTACATGGTTTTCTTGTGTATGTTGAAGGAAGATTTCGGATATTACGGAGCTGGCCGGGGATCCCGAGGCCACTCCGTCTGGGAGTGTTAGAAGTCATTTTCGAAAATGAAGTAGTTCTCTTCATGAAAGGTCTTCAGCAATTTGTCTAAGTCGTCTCTGATCTCACTCGTCACGCCGGTCCTTTCAAGGGTTTTGTTAACAATCTTGATAGTTTCTCCGAAGGGGACGTTAGTGTAAAGATTGTCGATGTCCAGGGTTATCAATCTTTCACTATCGTTTAGGGTTAGGTTTTGTAGGTTGTTCATTATGAAAACTGAGTCATTAATGAGGTACCTGTTTTCTAGTGGAGAGTTCGTTTTGAGCCACTTGCCGACTTGTTTAGCCATGTTGTAGAATGTATCTTCTTGGCAGTTGATGATTGGCCTAATGGGAAAATAGTTTATGCGCTTTTACCACTGCCCGCATCCTCGGTGGTGTTGGGTTTTAGAAGCCATGCGTCTGCATAGTTCTTTATGGTTCGGAGGAGATCTGCTTTGTGGTTCGTTAATTTTGTTGTGGAACTTCTTTGTTGGGTCATTGTCCAGTTGGCAGAAACCATTACCGTCTATGAAGTCTAGTACCTTTTGTTTGTAATCCTCAGCTGTATACTGGGTGTTTCAAAAATGACCGGTATACCGGTATTTTTGAAAAATCAATAAAAACTAAACGGGCAGCGATAGAAATACACCGTTTGTTGCAATATGCTTAGGACAACAGTAAATTTTCAGGCAGACAAACTTTGGAAATTAGTTCACGGTGTATTTCTAACGCTGACCGTTTAGATTTTTCAAATATACCGGTCATTTTCGAAACACCTGGTATATAAAAATGTATGTATGTATGTTTATATGTATGTATATTTATTTGTCTCTTATACAAATCTACAGTTTTATTCCGATCTTGATAAAATTGTGCACACTTGACCTTCAAAGCAAGAGAAAGGTCGCTGTCTACCTGAAATTCCTCAAAAAAATTTAATAATGAGTTAATTAATGAGTTAAATAAATTGCCCAGTTTTTTTTCCTTCAAAAAGAGCTTTGTTTTTGAGCTCAAAAATCTTTTTCCACTTTGACTATCTATCAATCTTTCATTCCTTTTTTATTGTTGGGGCTGTTTTATGGGCTTAGAGCTCAAGAATCTCTTTCCACTTTCACTCTGTCACTTCTTCATTCCTTTTCATTGTTAGGACGGTTTCATCTGCTTAATAAAAGGGGGAGGATATAAGCGAATGCTGAGCGGGACAACAGTGAGAAACAAAAAAGAACAGCGACAGCAATCAAAGTGAACAAAAGCAGTAATTTGGCTCTGCTAATTTACATGCAAAAATGCGCAGTTTTGAGATTGATCTTACAGTTAGTGCTAAAAAGTAACTCTCAACACGATGACTGAATGATTAAGATCAACATTCATGAATGGCTAATGAATCCTAGGCCTTGTTGAATATGGCTAATTGTTATGAGGCCTATTGTTTAAAATGCATACCTTCTTCAAATGTGTATTTAGCATTATCGAAATTAATGATAATTTTACGCGTTATGGATTATAGATTCGAGTTTATTTTGAAAAAGTAATTTCTATTTCTAATTTGGGCTATGAATCGTTTTCCTAGTTTGACAAAAACACGTAGTTTTAAATTTACGATCGGCCTCTACTTCAAATGGTATCTATCTATAAATCAAAATATACAATAACTTATTTTAATAAAGAAATAAAGGAATAAATAATAAGAATTTTGTTTTATTACATTTTCTTACCGTTCTAAAGCGTTGGGAAGGTATAAAAACTTAATGCAGGAATTTTGTATCTCGAATTAGTACAATTTTTTGCAGCACACCAAGGAGGTTTTCTTTTTTTGTTGAATTATCTATTGTTTAAAAAACAAAAAGAAAAATTTGAATTTTCTGGAGTAAAACTTTTATTTCGCAGGCTAACAAGTTTTATTTAAAAATAACCTTTGGAACACTTACTAAAGTGAAGCGTTGAAAAGAAGCTAGAGATCGCATATCCACAATAGAGTTTATTAATTTATTCTGGATATGCGAGCTTTTTCTTCGCTTCAACTCCTCATTTAACGCAGAGTTGTTTACAGATTTGCTTTAGAAACGATACATGGCCCCATGGGATCATGACGTCAACGGCACAGATTAAAAACATTTACACAGACCAAAATGATGGGTGGGTTCTGCAGTGGGTTCTCCCTGGTCTTCCACAAAGGTGCGATGTAGAAGGGACTGCTAAATGTATCCTACAATTTCCACATCGCTGGAAACTACATTGAAGGACAGTAAAACTTCGAACCAGCTATTTCTTTTGTATCAGCTGTAAAAAACAGTTGCCACTATTGAAAGTTCCAACCCTCGTACTTACTGTTCATGTGTTCAGATATTGCAAAATTTCATCAAACAAATACACCGTGCAACGCCGGGTATATCAGCTAATAGTAGATAATTACTGTTACGTTTCCTTTATCTGCATTGGTGATTGTCGCTTTGTTGTCCTCCGGTTTTTCCTTTTGTCCTTGGCCGTCTTGCATGTTTTGTGATCTCCGGTTTTCTTCTTTGATAGTCGCCATGATCCGTACCCGCTGCCTGTTCTCTGGATTGATTTTTAGTAGGGCCGAAAACAAAAACGTTTAGATGATTGTCAAATAGATCCCCAGCAATTTCACTGTCTTCAGCGAGGAATGCTTTCTGGTTACCATTATTACTGTTATTATTATTACCGTTATTTCTTGTTTGACGCCTATACCTCTCAGTTTAAATCATTCATGTAAAATATCGGCGTCATTAATAATATGTTCAGTTATCTCGGGGTCCAAGCGGCACTCATACTTTATCATTAATAGAATGTTATCAACAAAGGCTTTTGGTTTGAATATTAAAGGTAATTGCGCTAATGGTGCTAGTAACGTTGCAAATAGTGTTACTTATGGAAGAACCTGGAGGTATTCCACGGGTTGAGGTTTAACGAACAATTTTATTATTAAGTAGCGGAAGAATGAAGCTACTTATTGTTTTCACAAAGTCTGTCTGTCCGTCCGTCCTCTTCATAATTTCCGCACTTTTTAACGTAGAAGGTTAACTTTTCCGCACCTTCACTATTTAATTTGGTTTTGATTGGCCCACTGGGGCGGAGTTTAGGGGGCGGAAATTAGAGGGGACCAAAAGGTCTACGCGTATTTATGCATATAAATGAGTGAAATTCGGTATGCAGATTCCTCCAAAGAAGATCAACATTACTGTAAAGATTGGACAATATTGTTCCAATAGGGTCGGAATTGTGGGGGTGGCAATCGCTTGGTCTTAGGAAATTTATGGCAACATATAGGGTGTAATATATCATTCGAACGAAAATAATGAGAAAGGAAGAAAGACAGCGTTGTTTTATATTTTCTAAATACAAGGTTCGAAAAAATCTATTTTAATTGAAAAAATGTGAGGATTAAAAAGTGCAGATGCAAAAATAAAAAAAAATTGAAGATTGGTTTTGTTAGAAATTTTGGCTAACAGCAAATAAGTCAAATAAGTCAACTTCAAGTCGAGTGCGGTACACTGAGACGCAAAAAGCAGCAGCAAAGACAGTATCAACAGCTAAAGTCAAGGCATGGGAGAAGTTCGGAGAGAAATTAGAGGCAGACTATGGTTCGGAAAAAAACGTATTCTGGCAGACCGTGCGCCGCCGCTGTGGAAAGAAGTCTCTTTCATCACAAACCATTAAGAGTTAAGATGGGAGGCTTCTTAAAACGGAGGAGAGCGTGTTGCATAGGTGGAAGGAATACTTTGCATCTCTTCTTTATCCGGTGACAGCAGCAACTGAGGCACATGAGGTGCATTTTGGAGCGAAGAATAGTCACGGTAGTATCACTGAAGCAGAAGTCAGATGGGCAATTAAGTCCCTGAAGACTGGCAAAGGTGTAGGTGATGATGAAATCCGGTCCGAGATGTTCAAGGCCTTAAATCAGGATGGTATCCTGTGGCTGACTCGAGTGTGTCAGGTTGCTTGGATATCTGGACAGGCCCCTAAGCAATGGCAGACAGGAATTGTGATCCCTATTTCCAAAAAGGGAGATCAGAGAGATTGCAAAAACCATCGAGGCATCTCTTTGCTCAGCATTCCTGGGAAAGTGTACGCTAAGTGTCTGGAGAAGAGAAGTTGGGAAATAGTCGACTCCAAACTGTCGGGGGAGCAGTGTGGTTTCCGACCTGGCTGAAGCACAACAGGTCACATTTTTGCTCTAAGGCAAATCTTTGAGAAAACCTGGGAATTCAATTCAAAAGAGGTCTACGCTTGCTTTGTGGACGTCGAAAAAGCATATGACAGAGTTCCTCGGAAGATGCTCTGGCAAGTGTTGCAAGAGTATAGAGTGGATGGGCAATTACTGGTTGCTATCATGTCTCTGTACGAAAGCTCTGAGATGTGTGTCCGGATAAATGGCATTAAGTCAAGACCGTTCACCGTGGGTGTTGGACTCCGCCAAGGGTGCGTACTGTCGCCCCTCTTTTGCATTATCATTATGGACTGGATAGACAGGGGCAGGCGAGGCGATGAGAGTTTTTGCGTGGGCAACTGCCTGGTGGAGAGTTTGCTCTTTGCTGACGACCTTGTCCTCTTTGGGTCTTCTCGCACGAACCTTCAGCATGCACTACACCTGTTTGCAGCCAAATGTGAAGAAGTTGGGATGAAGACCAGTGTGGCTAAAACTGAGGTTCTAGTTCTGTCAAGGCAGCCTGCTCAGTGCGCTCTCCATGTTAGGGGAGCCTCATTGAGACAGGTGGAGAAATTCAAGTATCTCGGGATTGCATTCACGAGTGATGGACGGTAGGAGAAAGAATTGGATGCTCGGATGGGTGCAGCAAGTACTGGAGATAGACGTAGGAGAAAGACGTGGACTGTGGCGATCCGTCGTAACGAAACGCGAGCTGGTACCAAAGCCAAGCTCTCCGTCTTCAAAACTATCTTTGTCCCCATTCTCACCTATGGTCATGAGGCTTGATAATGACCGAAAGTGTGCGATCGCGGTTACAAGCGGCTGAAATGAGATTTCTGAGAGGTGTAGGAGGTGTTACCTTACTAGATAGAGTGCACAGCAGAACAATAAGGGAGTCTTTAGGTGTTGAGCCGCTACTTCTCTGCATTGAGAGATCTCACTTGCGCTGGTATGGCCACGTGATATGGATGCCGCAAACTGGTCTTCCTAGGCAGTTATTTTTCAAGCCGGTGGGTAAGAGACCAAGGGGTCGGGCTAGCACAGGTAGCTAGAGACTACATGGAGAATCTGGGTTCGAGTCGCTTGTTTATTACCAGGAAGGACATGCGCCTGATGGCGGAAGATCGCGATCGCTGGATATCCTCCATAGGGCTGCTGCCCCCGCGATCCTAACGGATAAGCGGATTTGAAAAGTAAGTAAGAAATTTTGGCATCGACTACAAAGGACATTTTGCACCTTTTACACAAATTTTATCTGTACGCAGCCCGGGACAAACACAAACCAACTAGAAAGTCTACGCCCTAGTCCTCTCGGCCGCAAGGCCGGCTAAAAAAAAAAAAGATGAACTCAGGTCTTCCGCTACTTTCCTATACGTTCATCGATAGGCTTAATTCTTGTTCATATTACCATTATCCCGATCGCTGAAAACCCCTCCGTGGGCACTGCCTTGACATAGTGGAGGAGCTTGTGTGCGACAGTGATGCTGAGGGCTGTGCTGGATCGGGTCACACATGCCAGATAGGCCTTAGTAGAGAGGCCAGACTAAAAGTGTCCGGTCGATTGTGGACCCTCCCAAAGGGACCGGTGCTCGCAATGGCGGCATGTTTTTGACATGGCCTACATTATGACCAGTACATCCACCTGCGTGTATTAGGAAAATAAATAGGAAACGACTCCCGAATAAACTCCCTTCTCTCATTGAAAATGGTCATAAGTACTTTGACCCTATCGAGGTAGGTAATATTCTCGGAAGGACATTTGCTGAGGTTTCACAACTAAAACATTACTCAGCCTCCTTTCAAAGACAAAAACGTATCGAAGAATCGCATGCAATAAATTTTAAATCTCGAAACCTCGAAAAATTATAATCTCCCGTTTTCTTTACGGGAACTGCATTATGCCCTTCATTGCTTCAGAGATTCTGCCCCAGGCCCAGATGGAATTTTATACATTTTACTGACACAGCTCACGCAGGAAGCTTATGCTTACCTTCTTTCATTGTATAACAACATCTGGACCTTACGAGAGATTCCGTCTGTATGGAGACACGCAATTATTATTGCTTTTCCAAAACCAAATAAAGACCACTCTTGCCCTGCAAATTATCGACCAATAGTACTAGCTGCATGTGCAAAGTCTTGAAAAGGATGGTCTCTGTCCGACTTATGTGGTATCTGGAAAAAAAAACACCTGTTGTCTAGGTTTCAGTGCGTTTGCCGCAGATCTCGCTCAATTGTTGATCATCTTATTCGGTTGGAGCATGAGATTCATTTCGCACAGAGACATAGACAACATGTCGTAGGGGTTTTCTTCGATCTTGAAAAAGCCTAAGATACAACTTGGAAGCATGGAAGAGCAATACTTTTGCTGAAATACGGCCTTACAGGACATCTTCCCTCTTTCCTGTATAATTTCCTGGCGAATAGAATCTTTTGAGTTCGCGTTGAGACAACGCTCTCACACCCTTTTACGCAGGATAATGGTGTCCTACAGGGAAGTGTGCTGAGTCCCTTCCTTTTCCTCATTGCTATTAATCAGGCTTATTCACAACTTCCATCCACTGTGAACTATTCCCTGTTCGTTGCCGACATCGCCATTTACTGTCGAGGGTCCTCAATGCTCTTCATTGTGCGTCAACTGCAACTAGCCATCAACAAGTTTGTTACCTGGAGCGGCGAAGTAGGCTACAAATTTTCACCCCAAAAAACAAGGGCCGCCAATTTTGTTTTTTGAGAGGTCTCCATCCAGACCCGGACCTTATTCTTTATGGATCTCCTATCTCCGTGGTGGACTCCCACAAATTCTTGGGTCTGACCTTTGATAGGAAATTATCATGGCTCCCACATTTAAAAGCGAGATGCTTACAAGCCATGAATGTTTTGCGCTCGATTTCCGCTACCAAGTGGGGTGCTGATAGGAAGATGCTTCTTTTTTATACGGCTTTCTGGTTAGGTGTAAATTAGAATATGGAAACATTGTTTATGCCTCAGCTTCAAAAAGAACTTTGAAGCTGTTAGATCCCGTCCATAACCTAGACATAAGAATTGCCACAGGAGCTTTCCGAACAAGTCTGGTAGAGAGCCTTTATGTAGATGCTTCTGAACCCCGTTATGGTATAGAAGAGCCAAACTCTTCCTCAAATTTGCTCTTCGCATATATGGTGGAAGTCTACATCCAGCTTTTACCTGTCTATTTGATAAACCTTGTATCCCTCCCCATCACTCTTTTAGAAGCATCAATAATTGGTTCCAGAATCTTTTGGAGATCCTGAACCTTTCATTTCCAGCCATGCATAGCCGAGAGGTCAGAGATGTCCCTCAGTGGATTCTCCCCCAAACAGATGTAAATTACAACTTATTCCTTGTGAAAAAATCAAATTTTTTGGAAGCTGAAATTAACGCATTTTTTAAGTTTTTTTTAGAAACCCTTCCTGATGGCTTCCACATATACACAGATGGGTCCAAATCAGAGGACGGAGTTGGCTGTGCATTCCTTATAAATAACAATGTATTTTCTTATCATTTGCCAAACGAGTTTTCCATCTTCTCAGCCCCTCCGTGGGCACTACCTTGACGTGGTGGAGGGGCTTGAGTGCCTCAATGATGCTAAGGGCTAAGGTGGATCGGATCACCCATGCCAGACAAGCCTTAGCTGAAGGGTCAGAATGAAAGTGTCCCAGGGGACCGTTGCTCGCAACGAAGGCTTCATAGCCTTCAGTGTGACCAGTACGTCCACCCGCGTGTTTGCCGTGCGCGGCGACCCGATTCGGAGGAAAGGGGGGACCTGGTGATTGAGGGAAGTCCATTCCGGAACAACACACCACTTTGGCCTCTGCTTCTCCGAAAGAAGGGATCCTAAAACTAGCCCGTTCAGGTTAATCGGCTGGTCGGCTTTAGGTTTAGGTGCTACGTATATATCCCTGCTCTGATGTCCCTGGTGCGAATGTGCATCCCCTTGTTGGTCTCGGTAGTGGGTGGGGAGTTAGAGGGCTGAAGTCCTTATGTGCAATTTATGGAAAACGGTAAAGAAATTAATATAACAAACGAGTTGGAAAAAGTTGAGCACCAGACGATGAAATGTGAAGATCCAAAATTCATCGTTCTTGAATTGGTGGATGGGACATCTTTCTCATCTCTCTCGCCTAGACGTTTTATTTCTAGAAGGAAAGGGGAGGTCCAACTTACTCATTTCTTCCATGTAACATTCGAAGGAAATATTCTGCCAGATACGATAAGCTTGGGATACTTAAAAGCACGTGCTAGACCGTACGTACCATATCCGCTATGTTGCTACCCTGGTGTAGTAATTGTAAGGATGGCCATTCAGCTATCTCTCTGGATTGTCAAATTTAGAAAACCTTAAAGGAAATACAAACAATTCGTATTAATAACAAGTGTTCATATTTGGAGGCAAAACGGACATATAACTCTCGTAGAGAAGGATCTTCGCGATCGTATGCAGGTATAGTAAAACAGACGAGATCAACAAAATCGGTGGGATCAATGATTGTTATTACACCACTTAAGGAACATAATAACCTTTAGAGATCTTAGCCCTCAAAAAGTGATACAGAAATTAGTAAAAAGAAATTGAAAAAAAAGAAGGGATAAAGGAAAAGTCTAAGGAAGTTCGAAAGAGTTATAGAACACACAAGTAGAATGATAAAAATGAAAGGAAACGCCAATGCGACTGCAAAAGTCCAGAAGAACACAGAAAGCGACGATTTGGTATCCCAAGTGAAGAGAATACTCCGGCGGGCTCAGAAATGAGTTCATCATCTGAGTTCGAAGTTGACGTACCGGATAGCGAAATGGCGGAAGTGCTTCGACATAATCGACAGTGATTATTTAATTTTATCAGTTTTTATAAACACTTGTATCTTATTGGACAAAACAATTTAAAATAGTAAAATAGTTTCATGGGACTTTAATATGTAATATTATTTTTAATTCTGGTAATTTTTATTTTTAATCTATTTTGAGCTGTGATATTTTAGATTTCTGTTTCGTGTTGGTGTGATTTTAACAGATTGTTATCTTTATTTTTTTAAATTGTGTTGTATGTCGTTATGTGTTGCCTTTGTGTGTCTGTGTGTAGTATGTTCTAGGAGTGTGTAACAATGTCCCCAGTTTTGATTTAATTCTGAAAATCTTTTGTTCAAAGAATCCAGGAATATTTCCATTACCTGGATTCACAAGGTAACAGAATTCATTTTGTCTGGATCCCTAGTCACATGGGGATCCAGCAAAATGAACGGGTCGATAAGGCGGCAAAACACGCTATTACTCGGTTACCGATCTCTGAATTGCTTTCAATCCCCGGGCCCCTCCGTGGGCACTACCTTGACGTGGTGGAGGGGCTTGAGTGCCTCAGTGACGCTAAGGGCTATGCTGGATTGGGTCACCCATGCCAGACAGGACTTAGCAGAGAGGCCAGACAGGCCTTCATAGCCTCCGGTGTTATCAGTACGTCCACCCGCGCGTTGGCCTTGCGCGGCGACCCGAAATCGGGGGAAAGGGGAGTTCTGGTGGTTGCGGGAAGGCTATTCTGGAACAACACACCACTTTGGCCCCTGCTTCTCTGATAGAAGGGAATCTGAAACGAGCCCGTTCAGACCAATCGGCTGGTCGGACCTCCTTGGAGGTTCGGCTTGAGGGTTAGGCTATGCCTATATCCCCCCGTATCCCTGGTTCCAATGTGCATTCCCTTGTTGGGCTCGGTGGTGGGTGGGGAGCGAGGGGGCTGAATATAATTTACTTTTAATATGGGTAAACACAACGCCTTAACAGGACAAGATGGAAGAAAAGAGCTCACATGCAAAAAGCCTCGGTTTCTTGTAATAGAGCTAGAGAATGGAGCATCCTTTAAGACAGTATCTCCGTTTTTCGTGGCAAAGGATCTGCAGAGAGTAGCAGGAAATGTTAAATCAGTGAAACGACAGTTTAACGGGAATTTGCTTGTTGAAGTTTATAACGAGAAGCAAGCGAAAAATTTATTAAAAATGAAAGATTTTGTTAACAAAAAGGTAACTGTGAAATCTCACGGAATCTTGAATTTCTGCAGGGGTGTATTTTCCTGTAGAGAATTGCAGGAATTCAGTGATGAAGACCTACAGGATGAACTGAAAGATCAGAATGTGGTAAAGGTGCAGCGAATTGTTTCAAAAAGACAAGGGGTTGCTCACCCTACTAATTCCTTCGTAGTAATCTTCGAAGGAAATCAATTCCAGAATTTATTAAAATAGGATATCTAAGGGCAAAAGTAAGGCCATATGTACCCAATCCTTTGCGGTGTTTCAACGACGATTCGGGCATACAAAGGCTTCTTGCAGAAACAAACCCATCTGCTACAACTGTGGTCAAAGTGATCATGAAATTGGTAAATGCAATTTATCACCTTGTTGCAATAATTGTGGAGGAACACACTCGACATTGTCGCGAAATTGCCCAGTTTGGATAACTGAGAAACGCATACAAGAATTGCGTGTAACGAGACAGTGCTCTTTCAAAGAAGCACGTGAATATTACCACCAAACTGAGAGAACTTCTGGAAAATCTTATGCTGATGCTTCGCGGGGCAAGATAACCCGCAGTGTGGGAACAATGACTGAATCTAAGCCTGAAGCTCAAATTTCCAAACGAACAGAAAATAAAGATAAAACGATAAAGAAAAAAATTAACAAAAATAAGGAATCTAATAAAGGCAACCCATCTAGCTCTCAGGAATACAATACCCGTTCCAGAACAAAATTAGAACAAATAAAGGATGGTGAGACATCTCATTCTCCTGAAATGGATATTTCGGATGAGGAAATTGCACTCCAATTCAGTGTTTCCCAAGAAGAGACAACGGATTTATATAAGCATAGCCAACAAATATCCAAATAATGGCTCTCTTGCAATGGAATATCCGAGGTCTTTACTCAAATCTTGAGGAGCTAAAAATCATTACTAGAAGTAGCTCTCCTTTCTGCATTGCATTACAAGAAACGATGTTAAAACCTCAGCAGACTCCCAATTTACGCGGATACTCAATTATCCGCAAAGACAATACTAAAGGTCACAGGGCATGTGGAGGGGTGGCAATTTTTGTTAATTGCACCATCCCCCACACAATAATTAACCTCAAGACAAACTTTCAAATTGTTGCAGTGAGAATACATCTACCAGCATCTTTCCTCCTAAAAGTCCCCTCCGTGGGCACTACCTTGACGTGGTGGAGGGGCTTGAGTGCCTCAGTGACGCTAAGGGCTATGCTGGATCGGGTCACCCATGCCAGACAGGCCTTAGCAGAGAGGCCAGACTAAAAGTGTCCGGTCGGTTGTGGACCCTCCCAAAGGGACCGGTGCTCGCAATGCAGGCATGTTTTTGACATGGCCTCCATTGCGACCAGTACGTCCACCTGCGTGTTTGCCGTGCGCAGCAACCCTACTTCTGGGGAAAGGGGGATCCTGGTGGTTGAGGGAAGGCTTTCCGGAACAACACACCACTTTGGCCCCTGCTTCTCGGAAGGATGGGAGGTCTGGATGAGCCCGTCCAGATCAATCGGCTGGTCGTCGCTCCTTTGGAGCTTCGGCCACAGGGTTAGGCGCTGCCTATATCCTCCTCGTATCCCTGGTGCCAATGTGCATCCCCTTGTTGGGCTCGGTGGTGGGTGGGGAGCGAGGGAGATGAATATTTATCCTACTTAATATGGGTAAACAAAATAAGCAAATTAACCAGAGACAAAAGAACGATCGTGAAGAGAGATCGAGTCGAAGACCGCCAAAGAATCCGAAGTTTTTGGAGATGAAATTGGCAAGTGGGGAGTCGTTTAAGACCATCTCCCCATTTCTAATTTCAAAAGAACTCAAACGCCTCGTTGGGGACACGAAACATGTAAAAAGACTGTTTAATGGCCATTTATTGATCGAGGTTGTTAAGGATAAACAAGCTACCACCCTTTTATCCTTAAAAAAGTTTGCTGGGAAAGCCATTTCGGTTTCTCCCCACGCAACCTTAAATTACAAAAAAGGTGTTTTCACGTGCCAGGACCTGGAAGGAATGGGGGATGAGGAAATCATTGCCGAATTGGATGATCAATCTGTTGTTGACATTCGCCGGATCGCTCCAAGGAGGAATGGTGTTCCTCATCCTACGCATTCCTTCATTGTTACCTTTGAGGGATCAGTTTTGCCTGATACCATCTATATCGGCTATATCCACTGTCACATGAGACCCTTTATCCCCAACCCGTTGCGATGCTTCCAATGTCAGAAGTACGGCCACACGAGAACAAACTGTC
>JAHWFO010000276.1:4753-37498 GCA_023313115.1 Rhysida immarginata | reverse complement strand
CCCCCCCCCCCCCCTGGGTACCTGCTAAGATATACTGTAGGATATTATTACTCCAATAAGTTTGCGTGTTCAAATATTGAGAATAATTGAAAATTAAAAATAATGAACTGACGAACTCCGATCTAATGCGGACAGGCATTATAAATATTAATAAACCGAAAATTTTATTTTAATTATGCAATTAATATCTCAAAAAAATCAACAAAATAACGAACACATAGATCTCAACTGAAAATTAAAAAATAAAAAAAATTAAAAAGAAAAATTTATTCATTTCATTAGCATTAAATATAAATAAAAATAAAATAAAAAATAATATAAATAATAATAATAATAATAATAATAATAATAATAATAATGCATTTCATTCAGAGAAAACACTGAGTATTTCGTTGCACCCAAAAGAAACGCATGCGCACAACCATGTTCCATTGGGTGCCAACCCTGCCGCACCGCGCCAGTCAGTTGAGCTTCCCGATGTCCCCAGCCAATCAAATCGTCTGGGGAGCAATATCGGTTTGCGAGTGCTGCCATCTCTCGACAGCACCTGCAAAGATCAAACCAAGGAGCGTCGGAAGCAAGGCGGAAGCAAGCGCGAGCCGAAAGCGGAAGCGTCGCAAAAATGAGCGCGGCGTTCGAATTGGTTGTCGGGAGGAGGAGAACGAGATGAGAGAGAGCGGAGCCTTGAGACGTGAAGGTCGAAAAAGAGGAGCTCCAGACTTTAGAAAGAGAGGTAAAGTCGCGAGCACGGCCGGTCTGGCGAGGGCAGACGTGAGCCGACGAAAATTGGTCAACAGCGTGCAGTGCGACCCAGTGGAACGAATTCGGAAAAGGGAGGATAAGACTTATTGCATGTTAACTGTTGACAGTGATTTTTATCCCGAAGGATTTGACAGCGAGCCTAAGAAGGAGCCCGAGTTCGCCGGCGAAGAAGCCACGTCGATGAGAGCGGTACGGAAGCCCTTCGGAGCCAGCGGAACCAGGCACGACGTGCTGTTCAAAGAAGTCAACGAAATTAACATTTCAAGGGTGTTGGTCCTAGTATTCAACGTTCCCAGCAGTATTTCGAGAATATGGAACGAGTCTGTGGCGGACAATGGAGCTGAAGACGAAGCAGTCATTTGTATAGCGCCATGGTCGTTTCTAGGACTACTGCAAGACCAGCTCGGCAGCACCTATTCGTACACTAGGTAAGGAAACGAAGGCTTACTCATAACTTTCTCTCTCTCTCTCTCTCTCTCTCTCTCTCTCTCTCTCTCGCTCGCTCGCTCTCTCCATGCTGCGTAAATTAAGCGGGGAAAAAAAAAAGAATTAAGATTACCGACCGCGTAATTTTGTTTCATGCAAATAGCAGCGCGTAAATTCTTTTCCTGTGGCGCGTCAGGCAATTACATCGGTAATGTTAACGCTTCTTGTTTTGTTTTTTTTATCTTACAGTTACGTACGGATGTGCATCCGTGACGTGTGAGAGCGTCGCCTGTCAAATGCCAAAAAGGTCTCAAGCTTGTCCAGAGGTTGAAGAGAATTAGGGGAAAGGCTTTATTATCCCATTTCGAAGCAAGCAATGTGGCCATAAGGACTCGTGAAGCAGTAGCCCTCGTTTCCAGTTCTGAATTATAGTTTGGACAATATTCTTTAATTTTGTATTAGTACGCGGTTAAAGCACTTTTAACTGTTGTTTAACCGCGTGCGAATTAATTGAGCTGTTCGCTCTGATACATTTGCTATCAAATTAGATACTTTGTATCTTTTCTGTTTATTTCCGCATTTGGGTGAATTTCCTACGTGTTAGTAGGAGTTCACCCCTTTATCCAGTAAGGTCGGCGCTCTTCCCGGAGTAGGAAGTTTATTTATTATTCATTTTGTTGTTTCCTGGGGAAGGGTGTCACCTTGGATAACCTTTTTGTACCAATTCCATTAATGTTTAAATAAATTCATTTATATCATGCACAAAGATATCTTGATTTACTCTGGTCACGTGGTTTAGTCATTTCCACTGCGCGACTCCATTTTTTACGTGACATGTTGGGCAACTCAGCTGGTATTTTATAAACAATTTTTCGATCCTGGTTTCAATTTTAATTTCGTTTCGATCATCTTTCGGTACGTATTTTCGATTTATGGTTGTGGAAAGTGATTCCTGATCCTTTTTCGCGTCTATTTGTACGATTGTAAGCGGAAACTTTGAGAAATAGTTTTGAATTAATTATTCCTCGGGCCCAAAATCGTCAAAATCAAAAAAGCCGCACAGCTAACTACTTCACGGCTTACTCCTGCCCAGAACTGTCATGGCTTCAATTGGTTTCACCTTGGTGGCGATGATAACAATAAGATTCGGAATCTACCTTTAATATACGTCATTGGAACAGGCATATTACCTGGTTTTTTGTTTTCAAAGGATTTCACTAGATGGCGGTGCCAGACTAAAAATGTTTCATTTTATTCAGTTTTTCCAGACTTTCATGGTTGCAAGTATATATATGTTTCAGGAAGCTTGCTTCTCCCATGGTCCCTTATACGTTGCTTGCTCCCGCGTGTCCAGCTGTAGAAATCTACATGTTTTACCGAAATGGACTTGAATGCACAACTACTCTACAATCAGTGTACAGCTTGCCTGTGTAGCTAATTCATTTATCTTACCATTTTTTTCATTATTTACTTTTGTACATATAATCTAATTTTCTTTCGTTCCCAGTTCTTTGTTCATAAATCATCATTTTTGGTTTAAAATGATTATGAAAGGTTTGGAGAAAGCTTTCTAGACTCTTTCTCATTTTCTTCCATTTCGTTCATACTTTGTTAATCATAGTTCAATTTTTAACATAACAAACAATCGTTAAAAAATTACTCAACGCATCTTTTTTACCCTGGCAAAGCCGGGTAATATTGCTAGTTCTTTATACACTGTCATATCAATGAATTAAGACCAGCATCCCTTCAAGGCACACATTTGGTTCACCCCAACAACGATTACACATAGCAAAATTTGCATAACAGGCTGAGAAAGCTTTAAAGCTGGTGCATCAAACAGGAGGTGCACAAGCCTCAAGATGAGTAAACGTCCAGATTTAAACGGACATCCAAAAAGGGATGATAATAGACTATCGCTACAAGGATGGCACCATCTCCGAAACGGAGCGATTTGTGAACTGTTCACGGTCAGCTTGGTGAAGGTGTACAAAGAGTGGACAAGAGGGACAGAAATCGTGTCCCAACGCCATCACTGTAAAAGGTCACGAGCCATCGACCAACGGGGTGAGCGGCGCCTGCCCAGGAGAGCCACAATCCATCAACTAACCACCAGATTCAACAGTGGTCCCAACAGACCTGCATCCGACATTACCGATAAACGCACCCTGCTACGGATGGGCCTGAACAGTCGACACATGGTTGCTGCACCCATGTTGACCAGGGGTCATCGTCAACGACGCCTAGACTTTGCACATGAGCACCGCCTTTGGATCACAGACGAGTGGGCTAAGGTCGCG
This sequence comes from Rhysida immarginata, assembly GCA_023313115.1. NCBI lineage: Eukaryota > Metazoa > Arthropoda > Chilopoda > Scolopendromorpha > Scolopendridae > Rhysida > Rhysida immarginata. The sequence goes on along the minus strand of JAHWFO010000276.1, from coordinate 34,010 downwards.
TTCTCCGACGAGTCAAGGTTTTTGCTCTATAAGATTGATGGGCGATGGCGAGTGCGTCGTAAATGCCATGAAAAGATACTGCAGGAGGCCATTTTGGGCCGAAAACAGACAGGTGGGGGTGGTGTGCATGTGCGGGGGATCTTCTGTTGGGAGCAGTTAGGTCCACTGATTGTCTAGAAAGCAGTTTGAATGCCTGTGACTGTCTGCCAATCGTAACGAACTAGGTGCACTTATAACGGCGAAGGATGGTTATTTCCATTACTAAGCGGGTGGTCATAATTCACTAATACGACAGTGTATATAAGAAAATAAAAATATTTAATTTGTAAGCATCCTATTTAATGAAATGATTGTCAGTTGTTAATACGTTCTCTGTAAGGGTCTATTATATCTTTATAATCTATTGCTAAAACTTTCTACGTACGCACATATTGTCAAGCGAGCGATTAGCTACTACAATTGACAATAATTTCCTGTAGACAACAATTTGCTAACAGAAAATAGCTACTTGTCACACGGTGAAGCATCGGAGGCGAACAATTCGCCTCGACAAAAGGAGGGAAGAGAGGGAAGTTAGCCCACCATCTATTGAAAATAAAACAAATGCAGGCGTAAACAAAAGCTTAAATTATACGAATGCAAGCAGAAGCGCCCTGAGAAAAATATATTGGAAAGTAAAGGATTGGAAAAGGAAATACAATTGGAAAAGGAGGAACGAGGAGAGAACGAGGAGAGCAAGCGAGAGTTTTGAAGAAGGTTGTGTTGATGATGATCTCCAAAAGTCGGATGCAATAGGAGAGCGACCTTCTATCCTGGCATCGGTTTGTGCTCCGAAAATAGAGACAAACCATAATGGGGCGACTCTAAAGACTTTTGCAAAAGAAAGTACTCGTGCGAATCGTGGTTGAAGCGATAACAGCGATAAGGTTTCTATTAATACATTGGAACTTTATGTCGTTATAGCAGAGCCCGTAACGAGTAGTGTGGATGGTCCGAAGCAGTCTACAGAGGGAACAAGAACGTTTAAGCCTGACGGTGTAGGTGTAGAAATATAAACAGGTAGTGAACAAACAAAGAATAAACAAAACTAAGTTTATTAAATGCTCAAACTAAAGCAGCAGTGCATAGCTGACCACTTGTCAGCAGCTTGTAATACTAAAAATAAATAAAAATTAACAAAAAAGTATTGTTCTTAGCACAAATTTCGGCACTGGAAAGCGCGGCACTAAGCCCCATACTCACTAATACTGCATACGAACAGGTGGGTAAAACACTGGTGCACAGTTCTCCGTAAAGCGCTGCTGAAGCTACGGAACAGCCAGCTGCGGTGACTCCGAAGATCTCGATAATCTAACAACGACCACGTTAGGGACGATCGAAGGAAATCCTCGTACGTCGCATCTAAGTGAAATTTAGATAAGAATTAAAGAGAAAACCAACATCAATACAAATTCTTATGGTAACGTAGACAATGGGGACTGTACGTTCAAATTTCGTATTTATCAATTGAAAAAGATGCAAAAAGAATATTCCTAAAATTGATTATCTTAGTAGAAACACGAGATAACATCTTTAAAGTTAATATCCTTGAAATCCATTAAGTTCAGATATTGTAGAATAACAATGCGTAGTTAGGCATTCATGAAATTGGAATCTTGACGGGAAAGAAAACTGAGGGTTTTCAATATGCAATTAACCCCTTTCCAATTAGGAAAATTCAATAATGCAATTATTTACGTCAATAAAAATTCCAAATGATAAATGTATAACGTCTATAAACAACGAGAAACGGGAAAGTACTGTGGATAAAGGCATAACTGGAAAAAAAGTTTATCTTAGAAGATACCACACTTAACCACAGATTACCGAGTAGACAGATGCGACATAAGCTTTTTTAACATGGGATGATTGGGGTGCGCTTTGACGGTCGCGCCCTCAAGTGAAAAAGAGGGGAATTACTTGATATGTGTACTCTGCAATGGAAAAACAGTGTATTTGAGTTCCAAAATTATTTGGAAAAACGGAAACGAAAGTAAAAAAATTGATAGATAGAATGCATTTTAAACCATAGCTATGTAAATAATAATGATTATAAACTGGAGATGCTCTCCAAGCCTAGGTAATGAATTTTCGATTGAAAAACGGAAGGACAAAATTATACGACCTGGATTCGAACCAGGAACCTCGACTATCTTGGCCGACGCCTCTATTCTACCAATTGGGCTATCGCAGACACCTGGACAGCCAAGGTTCCCGTCTCCCATTGGGCTTTCAACCGTGAAAACTTGGTTGTCTTTAAGAGACCTTGAGACAGCTTGGTGAAAAATGAAAAAAAAAATGAAAGAAAAATCTATGGAAGTTACAGATAAAATTGAAATATTTTTCAAATAAAAATGTAAAAAAAAGATTAACAGTATTTTTATTATAATAAGTATATACCAATATTTACAAATGCAGTTCAGCAATAAGAAATTTTAATAACAAAAAATTAAACAATTTTACTTTCTTATTGATTTTATATTAAAATATTAAACAATTGTTTTTTATAATACTACAAAAATTAATAATAACAAGAATGATTTTACCGCCAAAGCGGATGAAGGGAGCAAATTTTCGTGTTATAACATCTTACATGGAAACATAGAATTACCATACATTTTAAAACACTTTAAAGAAAATATATAAATATGAAAACTAAATTGTAAAGTACTGTTTAAGTAAACTAATGTAAAGAGAGAATTTAAACGAATAAACTTGAAGAACTGAAAGGTGAAATGGAGAGTGAAGTTATTCTTTTTATATTGAAAAAATAAAAGTTCTTTAATTTGTAGGTATACCCACATAATGTTAAACGAAGTGAGCTTCAATTGCTGAAGCGTTATGTGTAAGCATCTATTATATCTTCGTATTCAATTACTAAAGTGTTTCTACGTTATCATCTACCATTAAAGCAAGTGATTAACTACTACCAATTAGCAATATACCTCACAGTAAATAGTTTCGATCCTATCAAGCCTAACAGCAATATGCCCCTGATAACAATATGCTATAGATAACGATAGGTCTAACAACGCATAAGGAGTTTGATGATATACAGGGTGGTCATAAATTATTAAGCACATTTTGACAGTGAATATTTTATTAACCAAGAAATGTACACACTTCTTGTGAACATCATTAAAAAGTACAACTCAAACAGTTTGTCAGGTGTCACTATCACCACCAGGCGGCAGCACTGTTTGGCGTAGGAACACAAAACGCGAAATTGCGACCGTGCAGCAGAAAGCAATGTGCGTTCTTTGGTTTCATGAGCAGAAATCCGTGATAGCAGTTCAACGGCAATTCCGCTTGGAATATGGACAACCTGCTCCTGGAAAGGATTCCATAAAGCGGTGGTATCAGCAGTTTAAGGACACTGGAAACGTAGCCCACAAGTAAGGTGATGGTAGGCTTACCGTGAGTGAGGAAGTCATTGAGAAGGTGCGAGATGCGTTCCAACGGAGCCCTACGAAGTCAACTCGGCGCGCCAGCTTGGAATTGCGAGTCCCACGATCTACGGTGATGAAAGTGATGCATAAGCGTTTGAAATTGTATGCCTACAAAGTTCAGATTGTTTTGGAACTAAAGCCCGACGATAAACCGCAACGGTTTGCATTCGCGGAGCTCATTCTGCACAAAATTGATGTGGACAACACGTTCTTGGATAAAGTGGCTTTCTCAGATGAGTCAACATTTCATGTTTCCGGGCGTGTGAACAGACACAACTGTCGCATTTGGGGATCAGAGAACCCTCATGAAGTCCGGAACATGTTAGAGACAGTCCAAAGATCAATGTGTGGTGCGCGTTGACTGTCAATGAAGTGATTGGACCATTCTTCTTCACAGAGCAGTCGGTGAATAGCATCACGTACCGTGACATGCTGCAATGTTATGCTATACCGCAGCTTGAACAATGACAACCAGATGTTATTTTTCAGCAGGATGGTGCACCGCCACACTGGGGAACGATTGTGCGGCGATACCTGGATGAACAATTTCCTGGTCGTTGGATTGGCCGCGGGGGGCCGAATTCATGGCCTCCGCGATCTCCTGACATCACACCACTCGATTTTTTCGTGTGGGGATATTAAAAGACCGCGTGTACTCCAGCAAAGTGCGTGATCTTGATGAATTGAAGGAAAGGATTGTGGCCGTCATTGCAACAGTGACACCTGAAATGCTGCGGAATACATGGCGTGAAATCGAATATCGAATGGATATTCTGCGAGTCACTGCAGGAGCACACGTGGAAATGCTGTAACTTCGGAATATTACGGAAAAATAACTGTTTGAGTTGTACTTTTCAATGATGTTCACAAGAAGTGTGTACATTTCTTGGTTAATAAAATATTCACTGTCAAAATGTGCTTAATAATTTATGACCACCCTGTATTACACGCCATATCTTAGCATTAAAAGTTTTCAAAGGTTACAAATATTGAAAGTTACAACAGTACCATAGGGTACCATATGGTGCTATTAGGTCACGTGCTACTAAACCAACTATTAGGTCACGTGCTACTAAACCAATTCCCACAATCATTATTTACTCCTTATATTCACTCATGACAAGTTGTTACGAGTTGTTTAATATATTATATGCCATATCTTAGCATTGAAAGTTACAACAGTACCAAATGGTATAATTAGGGCACGTGCTAATAAACCAATTCCCACAATCATTATTTACTCCTTATATTCAGTCATGACACGTTGTTACGAGTTGTTTGATATATTACATGCCATATCTTAGCATTGAAAGTTACAACAGTACCGTAGGGTACCATATGGTTCCACTAAGGCACGTGCTACTAAACCAATTTCCATTATAAGAATTTAATCGTTATATTCAGTCATGATAGGTTGTTACGAGTTGTTGTTGTTTTTGTTTTTTTTTAACTTGGCGTCTACGAATGAGAACGTAGCTCTCGCCTCCTCTGATTCTGCTCAAATGGATGTGATTAATTATTAATGGACGAAATTCTAGGAGAACGTGAGGCGCACCAGTGTTTGGTGGGACTATTTTAAAGAATAAGACTTCAACCGCTGACCAAAGAAGGATTTTGGATACATTTTTTGAACAAGCTTAAACCGTGGATCCAATATCATTGTCGGAAGGACGAGCTCATTCCAGCTAAGCATGACGGGGGAGGACAAAGTATGGATAAACAGTTGATCGATTTACGGAAGACGCAAGGAGATCCAGGACCGGTAAATACAGATTTAAACCGTATATTAACTACGACTTCTGAGCTACATAACCAGCTATTAAGCAATTCGCAATAGTTTTGTGAATCTCATCAAACTAATACAGATGTATTGTTAAATGATAAATTTTAAATTTTAAAACTACCGTCGTGAATACAATACTTAATGGCATAATGGATTCACTCAGTGACGTTATAAAAGAAATGATTGACAATGTTAAGCATCACATTAATGTGATGATCGGTGAAACCCGTGATACCATGATGTAAGGGATAAATGATTTGGGTGTATCTATGGAGTTAACGAATGAAGTTAAATCTTCACCACAGGATGTGATGAATTTATCCCCCGATCCTGAACAAGATATGGTTATATAAGAGTTGAATAAAAAACATTTAGATACTCAACAATGCAGTAAGGACAGGCCGCATGATAAGTTAACTGATAATAAATGTGATACGTCCCGTCTCACGAATGATATTGGCGATCAACGGCCACTTGATGCGTCTCCAGCGGATAATGATAGCTTAATGGATTCAGTTTCGATAAAAGCAGTAGATTGGGGCCTGCCCTTGCAAAAACAGACCACTACTCGTCTGTGCATTGCCAATGTCCATGAATCTGTCACTCCACGTTCTTTGGCGAATATCTTAAAGACTGAAGGTCCTGCAGTGTGGTAAGGCTGGCGATATATCCAAACTAATGTTTGTGCGGATTGACAATAGCAACAGTAAGGATATTGTGTCGTCAATACCATGGACTCAGGGGTTAGGAGTACGACTATTTATTGGAAAGAATCCTACTTTACTTACTGATGCTTATTATTCCGATGCGAGGCCAAGTGAGGCCGGCAAGTATAAATAAGGATAGTTCCCGCTCAAATGTGTATTGTCTAATGATTAATTAATGATCTAACAATAAGATAGTTAACAAAATCGACGATATCAATGTATGGATTGTAACGGGCCAAAAGTGGCCGTACAATCTTCGATCGACCTACTGATATAAGAAGAGGAGAGCCCCACTTGGAAGCGTTAAGAATTAAGACACTATCTAATTAATCATCAGAGTATCCCGCGAAAAGTTAAAGACAGTTAAACTTTATCCCAATGAATAAGTTTATTTGATTTCTACAACCCCCAAGGATAAAATTAAGATTGCAAATAGAGATAAATACTAAATTTAAATGGATACCAAAAAATAAACTTGCTTTATACTAAACCCTTTTCATTATTTGAGCTCATAAGTGAAAGGTAAGACGAAGCGTAAGCCTGGATCTAAATATAAATAGAGTCTTTATTACTTTTTGAACGAAAAAAAGCAGGAAAGGTAATGAAATAATGCTACATAGAAATTAGTCTTCGCAAACAGCGGCCAAAGCAGATGCAGGCGGAGATACTAATCCGAACGGAACCACTGATGAGTGTGACCGATGACAGAAGGGCAGAATTAACACCTCTGTAAACACTGGTTTGCACTGACGAATCGCTATCCAACTTGGAAACGAAAAAAAAAGAAATGGAAAAAAGGAGGATAATATATATGTATTTGAATAAATTATTATATAAAATAAAAGATAAGGTAATAAAAAATGGTGCCGAAAAGCAAAGGGAAAAAGAACAAATATAATCAAATATGGTAAGCAGAGATTAAAAGGTATTTGTTGTTTCTAAACTGATAAGAAAAGTCCTGAGGTTGATTCATTTGGATTAATTCTGAGATAGCGCCGAAGTCCCAAAAACTCACAACTAGATCACAGTTCCTAGGTGATTCTTTTTTTTTATGGACGTAATTCTTGCGTGAGCGCCAGTCTCATAGCTCGAAGGTAAATCTGGACCACAAAGGCTTCGGTCAAATTTTCCAATAAAAGAAAGTCTCGTACACATCAAAATTTAGACATAGACTTCAGAAAGATAAAATAAAAAAAAACTGATGAATAAACTTAGTGTAACGGGAAAACAAAAATCAAATCCGTAAAGCTCTTACACCAAAAGGAAGTTGGCGGAACACAAACGTAACAAAAACGAGACAAAAACGTAACAAACGTAAAACAATACTAACACATAGTACAAAGATCACCAACAAATAAACTACGGAGGGTAAGGGAACACACTCGCCCAAGTCGTCATCCACACAGGAGAGGAAAAACATAGAGCCGAGTAAGAGAAGTACCTAAAAAATAAAATAAATAAAAAAAACACAAAAAAATTAAAAGAAAACAAAATCTGGCATTAAAGCAGCAGGCGCTTGACTAAGTGAACATTAAGGCAACACAAAAAGAAAACATTGAATTGAATACCCCTTAGGGTGGCTAAAGTAACGTTCTTATTAAGCATTTTGAGTAAAAGAAACAAACGTTCTATGAGAAACAAACTAAAGTCCAGAGATTCAAAATTTACAACAAATTTTTCATATTACTTCGTGAGTTCGGAGAAGGCGAAGTCGCTAACCGAAGCAATAAAATCATCGTCACAGGCGGAGAAAACCATCGATTAATATTGGGGGAAGGCACAATGCCTCAGCAATAACGGTGGTTAGAACAGGCGAACGTAAGGACATTGATTCCATCTGACGTGGAGACACCTGAGCTAATCGAACGCTCACAGTTCAACAGTCGGCATCGTCTCCCAACGAAACTTTAATCAACAACATCGTGGTTGCAACAGAGCAATCGATTCGTCCGTTCCAAATCCCATATTGTCGATCCCATTGATCAAAACAGATGAAAAAGTGGCCGTACATTCTTCGATCGACCTACTGATATAAGAAGAGGAGAGCCCCACTTGGAAGCGTTAAGAATTAAGACCCTATCTGATTAATCATCAGAGTACCCCGCGAAAAGTAAAGACAGTTGAACTTTATGCCAATGATTAAGTTTATTTGATTTCTACAACTCCCCAAGGATAAAATTAAGATTGCAAATAGAGATAAATACTAAATTTAAATGGATATCAAAAAATAAACTTGCTTTATACTAAACCTTTTCATTATTTGAGCTCATAAGTGAAAGGTAAGACGAAGCGTAAGCCTGGATCCAAGTACAATTCGAGTCTTTATTACTTTTTGAACGAAAAAAAGCAGGAAAGGTAATGAAATAATGCTACACAGAAATTAGTCTTCACAAACAGCGGCCAAAGCAGATGCAGGCGGAGATACTAATCCGAACGGAACCACTGATGAGTGTGACCTTGACAGAAGGATAGAATTAACACCTCTGTAATGTAGCGATCCTTTTTTCCTCGCTACTTGAGAACGCGTATATTTTTTTTGTACCCTTTGAGTATTGCTGATTAGTATAAGACCTATCGATTATACCACTTGTTTACGTTTTTTCATGTTTAGCCTACTTTTCACCTAGTCTCTCTCCTTGACTATAGATCTGTACTGAGTTGGTACTTTGAACCCGAAGAATTATTCGGTGATGTACCTTTTCTCCCTTTTATGAGTCCAATTACGAGAATAACGTGAGGTTTTGCTTGAACTATTTTTAGGAGGTTAACGTGGCCCCCTCTCGTTTAATACGAATCAAAGGGAACACACGACGCTTTCTTAGCGTTGGTTTGAAATGGTAGATACTGCTAAAATCCTTTTTGAAAATTAATCTCATATACAATATTATGTCTGGCCATACAAACAATTATTTAGGAATATTTGCTCAAGAGCGGTGTCTTACGACTAAAGGAAGATAAAAAAGAGCAATATTTATTGCTACCGAAAATTTAAAGCATTACTTTCACGAAACCATTCGTTTAGGAAATAGGGTAAAATCAGACAGGTTAAAAAAAGGAAGAGATCATAACTAGAGGACTAGTTAATACTCTTTTATCCCGGTAATGACCTTTTTTTACAAAACGAAAAGTTCAAAAAAAACGAACTTAAGTTATATAATGACAGAAAAAACACCTCTTATCCACAAAATATTTTTACTGTCCAGATTATTCGTATGCCTCTCGGTTTAGTCGACTGATAGTTTGACTAAAATTCGACGTTGCGAGCAATGGGTCTCGCATTCTACCTTCAGAAGCATTTCCTTTCACGACGATTGACGGAAATTGTCCCGAGTTGTAAAAGAAGCTAATCTAATTAGCAGATAATTTTATTTGTCGTTTTGGACTTTTTGGAAATCCTGGATAATAATTTCGTTCTTGTGGACGTAAGTCTTTCTTTGTTTAATTGTTTACCTTGCTTAGGACTTATTCTAATCCATCCCTGTTCTGCTACGGCAAAAATCATCGACGGACCTTTGGTGAACGTTCCACATAGCTATTCATAATTTTACTCAACAATTAAGACTTTCTTTTCCAGTATTTCTTAGCTTAAAAGATCTGCTTGATGCAACGCATATCCGATGTTATCCTATGATATTTCTTCCATCTCAACTGTTTGTCTGCTATATTTTTGGAATGTTACTTGTATCAGTGGAATTTTAGTAATATGTTTTTTATGTGAAGTTTTTTTTCTGAGCTTTTGTTCTTGATTTTTTTTTTTTTTTTTGCTTTATCAAGTCCTTTTGTTTTAGTAATTTTTTTGTTCGCTTAATACTTCGATTTGTTTTGTTTTTTATATTTGCCCTCTTTAGCCTTTTGTTTAGCTGAGCCTCCGTTGGCCTTGCTCCTTTCCTGCGTTCTTTGTATTCCTCCGCCATTTTCCTCCTGTGTTGTTAATTTCTTCTCAGTATTGTGGTATGTTGATGTGCCCCCGACCAGTGTTTTTTTTTCCTTTTCCCCGTCCGTTCTCCCTGTGAGGTAAGCTAAGTTTTCTTATTTAATGTTTTTTTAAATTTTTTTTTGCCTTTTGTTTGGTTAACTATATCTGTAATTTTTGATTTTCTTTCCCTATTTTTTTATCTCTTTATTTTTTCTTTTGCTGATTGTTTTGGAACTTGGTGCGATCCTATATCGCTTTGCCAGTCACTTGAAGAAATATATTTTGCCGAAAGGAGCAGTATTTTACTATCCGTGACTTTCTTTAATTACAGCTTATCAAATTTTACTTCAATTTTTTATTTTTTTATTTTCAAACAAATTTGCGGTAGGCCACGATTGTCCTTCGAGTCTTCACTGGACCACTGTCATTGTTATCGTAAGGCCGAGGATCGTGTTCGAGACGTAGATCTTTCCCTGAATACACATAAATCTGTTCCGCCTCCCCTTTTTTTTCAAAAAGTTTTCAGGACTTTCATTATTTTTACCAATTGTAAAAAAAAATAAAAAGTGAATTCCATGTCGAAACACTAAATAGTATTTGTTCATTTTGTAATAAAGAATTCAGTTTTGTTTGGAGATTTCGTCTAGACCGTAATATCTCTATTCTTCAAGTAACAAATCAATAAAAAAAATTTTAAAAAAGGGGGAAAAGTTAATTGTAATTGAATTAAGAAATTTACTTTCCCAAAATTTTAAATTCTATTAATTTAATTTTAAACTAGTGGGTTAAAAAAATCTTTCCTTAAGTTTTGGGATTTCAAGCTTATTATCTTTGCAGTTAAACTACAGGGTGATTCAGTCAATTTCTGACCATTTCAGTACTATGATTTATTGACCCATTGATGTTTACAAACTTAGCATTTCAGTATGATATTTTAGGCAGTTCGGAATTTTTATTCCCGTGGAAAAGTCTTGATGATATGCTCGATGTGGCCACCACGAAGGTTTTGAACAGCTTGCAGCCGAATGGTGAAGTTGTTCATAACTCTATCCAGGATTTCTGCATCCACAAGGGTGCAGCAGTCGACGATGCTTTGTCGCAGCTGGTCTAGGGTTCTTGGTGCTGTAGTGAACACAGTCTATAACCCCAGAGATAAAAATCATATGGGTTTAGGTCAGGACTCGTAGGGGGTCAAAGAAACCCACCCCCGAATCGATCTGGAAACCTATTTGAAATGACACGATTTCCGAATTTCTGATTGAGAAAGTCTAGCACTTCATTAGTGGTGTGATGCCTAGTCCCATCCTGTTGAAACCATTGATGTCGAAGCGGTATACGCCTCCTTCACAGCTCGAGGATGAAGAAGGTTTCCAACATGTTAAGGTAAGCCTGTGACGTTACGGTGCCCTCAAAAAAGAACGGACCAATGATGCCTCTTTTGGAAATCGCGCACCAAGCCATAACCTTTCGTGGATGAAGAGGTGACTTACGGATCTCATGAGGGTGCTGGGAACCCCTAAAACGAACGTTGTGTTTATTAACGTCACCTGACAGATGGAAGAAGGCCTCATCTGACACCCACAGGTTGTCCACAATGTCCTGATTGACTTCCATTTCTGCTCCAAACTCCATCGCAAATTGTTGTCGCTTCTGTCTTCCAGTGTCTGTTAACTCCTGATAAACATGGATTTTATACGGGAACAGGTGTAAGTCCTTTCACGTGGTATATGACAGCCCTTCTTCAATGGATAGTCGGCGAACAGATTTTTTGGTAGGGGAATCGACCAACCTTGTGCGAACATTTTCGACAACTTCGGCCGTTCGAACACGAGCTTCGCTCCCCACCTTTTTTCTTGCCTTTAACACATTCAGTAGCACGAAATTGCTTGACAAAACCCATGATTGCTTGCCTGCCTGTTGCGTCTCGACACTTATACTCCTTCCGGAACTTTCTTTGCACGGTTACAGGTGATTTTGTCTCGAAATACCATTCGACAACCTTGCATTTCTGCTCTGTAAATAAAGCGGGCGCCATTTTTCAAGAATACGATTTTCATGAAGCGCCGTTGCAACAATACAGACTCCAACTATTTAGAAATTCGATATGGCGCTCATATTCATTCAATTGTTTATCACTAATGCACGTCATTCGAGTGAAATGGTCAGAATTTGACTGAATCACCCTGTATTAATGATGATTATCTAAACAAGAAGGGCCATCGAACCGCGTCGTAGTTTTGGCTGTGCGTGACATGAAAATGGCACGCAACAGTAAACACTGGTTTGCACTGACGAATCGCTATCCAATTTAGAAACGAAAAAAAAGGAATAGAAATAAACCATTAAGGAATGACATAACCAAGTACCGAAAGGTTAAACTAAACCATTCGCGGAACTACATTTTTAAACCGCCCTATGTTAACATTGGAAGTATCTAATGGACCATTATGATACCATTAAATCCCGTACCTTTGAAATAATTTCAACTATCATTCATTTAACGTTATATTCATTCATGACACATCATTCCAAGTTGTTTGATATATTACATGCAAAATTTTAGCATTGAATGTTCCAATGAACCATAATGGTTCCACTAAACCAGGTACCTTAAACCAATTTCGACTATCGTTAATTTTACGTTACATACATTCTTGACACATCATTCCAAGTTGTTTGTATATTACATGCCATATTTTAGCAGTGAAAGGTCCAATGAATCATAATGGTTCCACTAAACCAGGTTCCTTGAAACCAATTTGGACTATCATTAATTTTACGTTATATTCATTCATGACACCTCGTTCCAAGTCGTTTGATATATTACATGCTATATTTTAGCATTGAAAGTTCCAATGAACCATAATGGTTCAAAAACTAGGTTCCTTGAAACCAATTTGGACTATCATTAATTTTACGTCATATTCATTCATGACACATCATTCCAACTCGTTTGATATATTACATGCCATATTTTAGCATTGAAAGTTCCAATGAACCATCATGGTTCCACTAAACCAGGTTCCTTGAAACCAATTTGGATTATCATGAATTTTACGTTATAATCATTCATGGCACCTTATTCCAAATCGTTTGATATATTACATTACATATTTTGGTATTGAAAGTTCCAATGAACCATAATGGTTCTACTAAACCAGAATGGTTCCACTAAACCAGGTTCCTTGAAACCAATTTGGACTATCATTATATTTACGTGATATTCATTTATGATACATCATCACAATTTGTTTGATATATTACATGCCATATCTTATCATTGAAAATTTTTGAAGGTGTCATAAAGGTACCATTAGTGCACGTGCCAATGTTTCGATTGCAACAATTATCAAAATGGTTCATTTTCTGCACCATATTTATTGGCCGAAATAGTAATTTATATTCGCTTGTATCTCGTCATTAAGATTTGTTTGACATATTACTTAATATATCTGTCCATTGAAATTTGCTAGGTGGGATCGTGATGGTACCATTTGTGGACGTGCTAATGAACCGATTTAGATAATATTTGTAACTGGTTTGTGCCATGAACCATATTCATCGACTGACGAAAACAGATTTTGAAAATCTTTCATAACCTCAGAGGAGTTTGAGTTACAGACAGACAGACAGACACGTTTCCCCACACTGATAGCATAAAGCACCTTTCGGTACTTAATAAAGGAGGTCGGGGCATGCTACGCATTCACCGCTATACTTAACCCTAACCATGCGGTCTGTTGTATCTTGTCGAACTCATGCACTAATATAACCATTACAACAATTTCCTTAGATTTCAAGAAGATTCTAATAAAGCTCATCTTTAAAAGGGGAGATGTCTCGCAGATAGAAAATTATCTCCCTATTTCTATCCTATTGACGTCCGCTAAAATTACGGAAAAAGCCATCTTCACATGTTTAATTGCCTTCCTGTGGACCAAATCAATTTGGGGGCAAACACGAGTCTCCCCTGTCCTATCTCTTATATAAAATTAATTGGGAAGCCGTGAATGCTCTAAGTGAAAATAAAGAACTCTATATTTTGAATACTGATCTGTCGAAAGCTTTTGACTCTGTTCCATGCTGCTTACTTATAAGGGAATTAAAGGCGGTCGGGATTTGGCCCGTTTGGAGGAAGCTTCTTGAAGATTACTTATTAAATCGAAGGAATTATATGAATGTTGGCAGTACTGAAATTAGCCAGATTTCTACCAGAGGAATTATGCAAGGGTCTTTTCTGAATACTATTCTTTATGCCGTAGCTACCTCCTCCATACTAAATATTCCCCTAAATTTTAATATCAGTGCCTATGAGGATGACAATATTCTAATAAAAAAAAGTATAACTGCCAGGATGAAGAAACTGCAAAGCAAGCTCATACACCACGATATTAGTATTTTAAAACAATGGTACTTACAAATGGGATGAAGTTAAATGAAGATAAAAACGCAAATTCTCAGAATTTCACCAGCCAGTAATGTGAAATACATAGCGTATAAATTTCTCGGTGTTACATTTGACATTACCTTGTCTTTTAAATAACACATTGAAAACTTAATGAGTAAAATATCTAAAACTAATTATTTGGTGAAAAAGCTAAAGAAAATATTGACGAGGAGAGAATTAATTACGCTGATAAAATTTGTAGTAATCTTCATATTGGAATATGCGATAGTGATTTGGTCGGTCACATCAAAATTTTTGTTACGTATACTTAAGGTCAAATACAATGAGGTTATCCGCACAGCGTTCTCTTTAGGCAGATATACCTCCTGTAATAAGGCTGGAATTCCAACTTTTACCACTATACTGCTTAACGCAAATTAAAAGAAATTTATGTTGCATTAAGTGATGATAAATACCCGTTTCATTTCATTGCAGACTGGTTAAAAAAATCTTCTTTAATTCGAACGTCGCAAAGATATAAACTAATACCATCCTCCATTATTGCCGTTAGATTAGGTAGATTTCCCCCCTACAATACGATTGGAATGGTTTAACTGACCAACTTAGAATTAGTATCATGGAATGTAAAAGCCCAGATTGTGTTAATCATAAACAACATATGAAACGCCTGATTTCGCACCATTTAATGTCTATCCAATTTGATGAGTGATTTAAGTCGCTTTCTTTCATTTCATCCCAAAGGGATGCAGTTTGTCTAATAATAATAAGTTTGTCAAAGAAGAAATACAAAGTTTGTACAATTATTATTCTCGATGATGCACTCTTGGTAGTATCAAAAGTGGATAGTGCAATTTTTGTGCCACCTCATCGAAAAAGTTGTCCGTACATCGAGTGACCATTGTCTTCTCTCGCGAAAAGTCCAGTAGAATTTATGTCTGTCAACATAGATTCTTCCCGTACCAACAGTAGCATATTGCTCAATAGGAACTTGGCATTTCTAGAGATCACTCGTGTATCCAATTTTTCCTGTGACAATCACAGTTTTGCATGCTCTTTTCAATTTCTTGTCCCCAACTTCAGTGCTTTGGAGTAAACAATTTGCATATTTAGTAAAAACAAAAAAGAAACAATACCACTTTTCCCCAATAAATGTGCATCCGTAGACTATGTGCATCATAATCCAGTATAGAGCACAACGGTTATTTTAGGTATTTGAATATTTCTGCCCAATCTGAGACGTTCATTGGACCACTATATAAGTTTAACAGTTCATTCATTGGGCTTTTTGCAATTTCAACACATTCCGAAAAATTATGCAGTCTAGGATTAACTCTGAAATGTAATATTTTATAAAAATTGTTGGGATCATAATTGTGACTTGATTTAAAAATACGTTGAGCGAAACTTGAATTCACACTATTGTGTCTTATACAAGCCAAATGTTCTTTAATCCTCGTGTCAATTCTAGGTCTGCTTTGACCGTATATCGTTTATCACAAAATTCACAAGATAATTTATATATCTCTGATTTGTGGTATTTTGTCTTTCACATTGCCTAATTACTTTTTAGTACATTTTAGAGTGCTTATGTGATCGGTTTGTCCGCCCGTGCGTCTGTAGACAATTCCTACAATGAATTGCGTTCCAATAGAGAGAATGCGTATAGTGAATTGCTGGAAGAGACGAATTATCTTTGCATTGGGGAAAATGGTGCTGCGCACTGCGGTTCGGCTCTGCGCTCTAAACTTTAATGAGATGGTGCGCGTGCAAGATGCACGTGATTGAGGATTATTGAAAAGGGAGATCGGTCTCTAAATCAAATTTTCTAAAATCTCAAAAAAGGAAATTTTTTTACTCGTAGGGAGTTTATTATTTATTACGATAACTTGAAAACGAATTAACTTTTTCATATTCTGTTTTCACTAATCCATTAATATGGGACAGAGCACGAATAAGTTCGAACGTGAGATAGCCTGAATAGATACGTGCTCTAATGGCAAGTGCTCTAATGGTACCATTATGATACTCCCTTAAAAATTTCTATAAACAGATATGGCATGTAATTTGAGGGGAGTTCAATAAGTAATGTAACACATTTTTTTTCTCGGCCAATTTTGGTTGAAAAAACTGGACATTTCTTATGGAACATTTTCAAACATTTCCGCTTCGTCTCGTAAAGTTTCATTGACGTCCGATATGTGACAGCGCTATAGTGAGCTGTTAAAGTGGCGTCTACAATGGAGGTGCGTTCCAAACAACGGGCAGTGATTGAGTTTCTTTTGGCGGAAAACCAGGGCATCTCAGATATTCATAGGCGCTTGCAGAATGTCTACGGTGATCTGGCAGTGGACAAAAGCACGGTGAGTCGTTGCGCAAAGCGTGTGTCGTCATCGCCGCAAGGTCAAGCAAAACTGTCTGATCTCCCGCGAGCTGGCCGGCCGTGCACAGCTCTGACTCCTGCAATGTCGGAACATGCGAACACTCTCATTCGAGCAGATCGACGGATTTTCATCTGTTTGGCCCAATGAAGAACGCAATCCGTGGGACGCACTACGCGGATGGTGAAGCACGACGTTGGCTCCGACATCAACCAGTGGAATGGTACCGTGCAGGTGTACAAGCCCTCACTTCAAGGTGGCGTAAAGCCGTAGCATTGAATGGAGATTACGTTGAAAAATAGTGTTGTGTAGCTAAAAGATTGGGGAATAACATGGTGTATTTGAATGCTGAATAAAACAACCCCCTTTTTCAGAAAAAAGTGTGTTGCATTACTTATTGAACTCCCCTCGTATATCAAACAAATCGTCACGTGTCAAGAACGAATATATAAGAGTAATTAGTGATAGCAGATATTGGTCTAGTGACACGTGCACGTGTAAGGATGTCTCATGAATGAATATAACGCGTAAATAATGATAGTGGGAATTGTTTAGTAGTACGTGTTGTAATGGTACCATATATGGTACTGTTGTAACTTTCAATGCTAAGATATGGCATGTAATATATCAAACAACTCGTAACAACGTATCATGAGTAAATATAACGAGTGACTAATGATAGTGGGAAGTGGTTTAGTAGCACGTGTCTAATGGTACCATATGATACGGTTGTAACTTTCAATGCTTTGGAATGTAATATATCAGAAACTTGTAACAACGTGTCATGAGTGAATATAACGAGTAAATTTTAAATTTAAATGTGGGTAGTCTCCTTTTAATGGGGAAAATCGTAAAATTAAAATTTAATAAAAACAAAAATAAAGTCACTAATCTTGAAAAACGATGGAAGAAACTTGTGAGGTGGAAGAAAACTTAAACGATGTAGTCTATTGAAGATGTTGTTGATAGTAGAAATAAACTTAGTCTATTGAGGATGAAGATGAAGTCTTGTGAAGATAGTAGAAAACGATAATCTTGAAGGAAGTGTTGGTTTTGAAATACAGATGAAATTTTGAAGAGGGTGATCCAAATATTTGGGATGAAATTTATATAAAACGTTTTCGAGAATATTTCTCATCATCAGCGGGATAAAACATTTTTGAATGGTGAAAACAGTTGAAATAAGAATTTAACAATTGATATAAAGACTAGCTGAAGTACCCGGCGTCGCTCGGAGAAAAATATAGTTTTTCATATTTATGTATACAGGATAGTGTACAAATATGGGGGGTGATAGAGGTATCAAATCTAAGCAACATTTCCCTCTTTCCTTTTTTTCTCTGTGTGTTATTTTTGAGATAAAAAATGTTGGACGTCGTGTAGACGTAATATGCCACTCGACCCGTACTTCTGTACCACGTCAAAATCATGGTTAATCCTGTAATAAAAAGAATAAAAAACACATTGCGTATAGTACAATAAGATGACTTGTTTTTTATGAAACATGCAAATGTTTTACAATAAGTGTTCTAGATTAATAACTGAAAGGTCTTAAGAGGATTTTTTTCTTTTTTATTTTTTTTTTTTTTCACGCCAAACCTCAGATGTTGAAATTATTGATGAAAATAGGAAAGAAAATTCCACAGCCTGGGTTCGAACCAGGAACGATTATACGCAGTAGGAAAGATAGTCCCAGCCTACGAACTGGGTACTGCTCCAACCAGCCCTAAGGACATATAGATAGCGTTAATGTTTCCATGTCCACAGTGGCGCAATTGGTTGGCGCATCTGCACGGTGAGCAGAAGGTTCCTGGTTCGAACCCACAGATTCCAGACAACTATTTCCTGCAGGTAGGATATCAACATTTTTTATTTCAAAATCAATGCCCCAGAGAGAAAAATGAAATAGGTAAATATTGCTTAGATTTTATTCCTCTATCACCCTCACCTAGAAGCCGAGAGAAATATACAGGTACTTGTAAAATTTCAAGTTTGTAAGCTTCATAGTTCTGGAGATTTCGTAATGAATGAATGAATGAATGAGTGAGTGAGTGTATACATTTTTCGCTCTTTCTTTTATATAATAATATTTTCCCTCTGAAAAAATCCTCGTCATCCTCGGCCGGGATCGAAGCCACATCTACGGGCATCAGAGCAACACCACCTAGACAGAAGGCCTAATACCGGAAATGTCATACACTGTTATATTAGTCGACCATTGTTAATCCTATTTCTACCAATAATAAGTCCTAAATTTGGTCGACTAATGATGATGTAACAATGTATGACGTTTCCGTTATCAGGCCTTCTATCTAGGACGTGTTGATCAGAGGATATCATGCAACCACTGAGCCATCGAGGGCAATAAGGAAAAGTAAAGTTGTCTGCTAGACAGAGAGTAATGCCCACGCAAATGGCCAGAGAGCGCCAGTGAAAAAAAATTGACGGAGGCTCTGGTGACTGCCAAAGCCGCGGGTTTTTAAGGCGTAGAACTACTACTGTATGTTATTATTGGTTATCGTTAGTGTGTATATTTTGGCGAGAAAAAAAAAATTAAAAAAAAAAGTTACTATATTCAATTACATTACAATTTTGTGAAGAATGGGTCTGTGATATGAAAAGTAACAAACAGATGACAAAAGTTTCGGAGTTATATTTCTAGTAAATGACAGATCAATGTAAGTATTTCCCAATGTACTTGGATAGTTAGTCGGGACTATGTCTAAATTGAAATGATGTTTAATAAATTCAAATGCTCCTTCGTTTCGTTTGGCATCCATATTAAAATCGTCCATCAATATCATAGGCATATCCGCATCCACCTCAAACTCTTCATCTATTTGCTTGCAGCTGTCGGTGTATTTCTTTAATCCAGAAAACAAGAACATTTTTGAACATGTTCGAAAACAAACAACTAAGACCAACATGTTTGAAAACATATTATTTTAGTCAGATTTATTGTTTTGTTTTAAGAAATTAACAAAATTCAAAGTTCATTTCTTAAAATAATTAATCTGCTTAAAATAATATATAGTAAGTCGGGGGAAGATGCCAGTTGGGGGAAGACGCCATCCAGGGGCTAATTTCGATTACTATCGACAGATGGCAGAATCACTGATCTCGTTCTGTACGTGAAGGTACGATGATGTAATATTGGCGGCAAAACGGCGGAGCGATTAAAGAAAGTTAAATTTTAAGAATTTATCAGGGTAAGTGACTCATTTTATTCATTTGATATAACTTATTGGAACTCCTAGAATAAGGTATTACTGTTTGTTTTAGGATGGGATCTTGGATGTCATGGATAAATATGTATTTAGTGGGAAAACTCGTGGCGTTTGAGGATACCAATTCTATGGCGGGGCCATACTTGAATAGGACGTCACACTGGCGTCTTACCCTGATGTGTGGGGTGAACGCCAGCAAAAAATTTGGGGTATAATGCCACTTGAGGAAGCATTGAAAGTTCCAATGAACCATCATGGTTCCACTAAACCAGGTTCCTTGAAACCAATTTGGATTATCATGAATTTTACGTTATAATCATTCATGGCACCTTATTCCAAAACGTTTGATATATTACATGCCATGTTTTGGTATTGAAAGTTCCAATGAACCATAATGGTTCCACTAAACCAGAATGGTTCCACTAAACCAGTTTCCTTGAAACCAATTTGGACTATCATTACTTTTACGTGATATTCATTTATGATACATCATCACAATTTGTTTGATATATTACATGCCATATCTTATCATTGAAAATTTTTGAAGGTGTCATAAAGGTACCATTAGTGCACGTGCCAATGTTTCGATTGCAACAATTTTCAAAATGGTTCATTTCCTGCACCATATTTATTGGCCGAAATAGTAATTTATATTCGCTTGTATCTCGTCATTAAGATTTGTTTGACATATTACTTAATATATCTGTCCATTGAAAATTGCTAGGTGGGGTCGTGATGGTACCATTTGTGGACGTGCTAATGAACCGATTTAGATAAAATTTATGATTTTTTTATGGCATGTACCATATTCATCGACTGACGAAAATAGTAATGAATAACCGCATCTATCTCGTCATTACGATTTGTTTGATATATTACTCAATATTTCTTCCCATTGAAAATTGCTGGGCGGGAAAATAGAGGTACCATTTGTGCACGTGCCAATGAACCGATTTAGATAATATTTGTAACTGGTTCGTGCCATGAACCATATTCATCGATTGACGAAAACAGATTTTGAAAATCTTTCATAACCTCGGAGGAGTTTGAGTTACAGACAGACAGACAGACAGACAGACGGACAGACAGACAGACAGACACGTTTCCCCACACTGATAGCATAAAGCACCTTTCGGTACTTAATAAAGGAGGAGAATAAATTATTATATAAAATAAAAGATAAGGTAATAAAAAATGGTGCCGAAAAGCAAAGGGAAAAAGAACAAATATAATCAAATATGTTAAGCAGAGATTAAAAAGTATTTGTATTGCTTCTAAAATGATAAGAAAAGTCCTGAGGTTGATTCGTTTGGATTAATTCTGAGGTAGCGCCGAAGTCCCAAAAACTCACAGCGAGATCACAAGTTCCTAGGTGATTTTTTTATGGACATAATTCTTGCGTGAGCGCCAGTCTCATAGCTCGAAGGTAAATCCGGACCACAAAGGCTTCTGTAAAATGTTCCAATTGGAGAAAGTCTAGTACAAATCAAACATTAGACATAGACTTCAGAAAGATAAAATAAAAAAAAAACCTGATGAATAAACTTAGTGTAACGGGAAAACAAAAAACAAATCCGTAAAGCTCTTACCCCAAAAGGAAGTTGGAGGGACACGAGACAAAAACGTAACAAACGTAAAGCAATACTAACACATACTACAAAGATCACCAACAAATAAACAAATTATGGAGAGGGTAAGAGAACACACTCGCCCAAGTCTTCATCCACACCAGAGAGGGAAAACATAGAGCCGAGTAAGAGAAGTACCTAAAAAATAAAATAAAGAAATAAAAAAAACACAGAAAAATTAAAAGAAAACAAAATCTGACATTAAAGCAGCAGGCGCTTGACTAAGTGAACATTAAGGCAACACAAAAAAAACATTGAATTGAATACCCCTTTCGGTGGCTAAAGTAACGTTCTTATTAAGCATTTTGAGTAAAAGAAACAAACATTCTGTGAGAAACAAACCAAAGTCCAGAGATTCAAAATTGACAACAAATTTTTCATATTAATTCGTGAGTTCGGAGAAGGCAAACTCGTTAACCGAAGCAGTAAAATCATCGTCACAGGCGGAGGAAACCATCGATTAAGATTGGGGGAAGGCACAATGCCTCAGCAACAACGGTTGATAGAACAGGCGAACGTACGGACGTTGATTCCCATATTCCGATCCAAATCCCATATTGTCGAGCCCATTGATCACAACAGATGAATTGCATTGAACGGCCTGAAGTCGGAAAAACAATCTCCTTTTTGACTATGATGGCGTTCCATATCCTTCGGAAAATACTTGAAGGGAAACCATCCCTATTTGACTGGATGGCTTTAAACCAAAAATGATGATTTATGAACAATGAACTGGGAACAAAAGAAAATTAAATTATACGTGCAAAAGTAAATAATGAAAAAAATAAGATATCGTATAAGATACAACGTAACAAAACGGTCAGCTGATATTATGTATTTGTTGCTGAACACGTAATAGTCGGCTGCGAGCGAACAGTTTTGTTTCGTTGTACGTTCGTTAAATTATATTGTTAAGTTTGAGATGTAGGCGAATTCATGCAATAGAGTGGACTAAAATCGCTTCTTCCATAAACACAGTAATTCAATTGTTGACTAAAACAACATTTTTTGCGCGTGTGCACAGATCAGGGTATAAAAAGACTGATTTTAGTGCGCCGTCTGGCCTCGCCATCTAGTGACATACTTTAAAAACAAAACATTTATTCAAATTTTCGATAAAATGTATCGCCATCTAGTGATATATTTTGAAAATAATTCAACTTTTCGAAAAATAAGAATAATTTAAAAAATTGACATAAACACGGTATAAAAAGTATCCTACTGAAAGCACAGTGACACTAACTACGTACATGGAAAATTTCGTGGAGATTCCTTGAGGACTTTCTGAGTTATGAAAGGACGAACGTTCCAATGGACTCTGATTTATAATATATATGGATTACACGTCACTCCAAGTTGTTTGCTATATTTCAGCATTGAAAGTTCCACTAAACCAGGTTCCTTGAAACCAATCTCGCCTATCATTAATTTTACCTTATATTCATTTATGACACATCATTCCAAGTTGTTTAATATATTACATGCCATATCTTATCATTGAAAATTTTTGAGGGTGTCATAAGGGTACCATTAGAGCACGTGCCATTGTTTCGATTGCAACCATTTTCAAAATGTTCATTTCCTGAATCATATTTATCAATTGGAGAAAATGGTAATTTAAATCCATTTCTATTTCGTCATTACGATTTGTTTGTTACATTGCTTAATATACAGGGTCGGGACACATTAATATGACCACCTGCAAGCACAGCAGCTAGTCGACATGACAGAGAGTCAATAAGTCCTCGGAATGTAGTTGCAGGTATCTGGGACCATTCGGCGATCAAAGCATCCAGTAATTCCATCACCGTGCGTGGTGGAGGGTCCAGCTTGCGGACATGGTGATCGAGATGGTCCCACAAATATTCAATATATTTGAGGTCCGGGGAGTTTGGTGGCCATGGGAGTAGCTTGAATTCATCCTCATGCTCCTCGAACCAGTCGTGGACAATTTTGGCAGTATGGCAGGGAGCATTGTCCTGCTGAAAGGCGCCATCACCCTGAGGAAACACTGTCGACATGAAGGGCTGTACCTGGTCTGCGACGATCGTCAGGTAACGAACAGCATTCAGTGTACCCTCCAGCGGTATCAGTGGACTCAGACCATACCACGAAAACATCCCCCAAACAATCACACCTTCCCCACCAGCCTGTCGTCTGCCAACGATGGTGTCGGGATGCCTGTTCTCAGATGCTTCCCGGCGAATTCTCCATCGTCCGTCCACTCTGTTCACCAGAAACCGCAACTCGTCAGAGAAAGCAACTCCTTGCCACTCGGCCGATAGTCCATTGCGAATTGGAGGCATTCTCGGCGTTGCACAGGCGTCAACATGGGTGCTGTTACCATATGCCTGCTTTGGAGCCTCAACCTCAAGAGGGATCGTTACACTGTCTTGGTGCTAACATGCCTAGTGGCCCTATTGTTTATTTGCTCTGTCAGATGCTCAACAGTGGCACGCGGATTGGTCTTGGCCAGCCGTCGTAACCGACGCTCGCCTCTAGGATCGATGGTCCATGGGGCCCCACAGTTACCTCTTCGGTTGCTCGAAACTGTTTGGTTCGTCCAGTCGCGTTAACCTTCACAATGGCAGCCCTAGAGCAGTTCACAAAGGTGTCGGTTTTTGAAATTCTGCCCCCTTGACCCGATAGACAATGATCATCCCCTTTTGGAGGTCCGACAGATCACTTGCTTTGCCCATGATGGCAACAATTGTTGTGTTAACGGATGCTACTACACGTCTGCTGTTGTCAGCTTTTAATGATAAGCGATGATTTTTTATCTGCATAGCATGGGACGTTCCAACATGTTCGAGAAGAGGTGGTCATATAAATGTGTCCCGACCCTGTATCTCTACATTGAAAATTGCTAGGCGGGGCCGTGAAGGAACTATTTGTGCAGTTTCTATTGAACCGGTTTAGGTAATACTTGTATATGTGACTAGTTCGTGCCACGTATCATATTCATCGACTGAGGAAAAAAGTAATGAATAACGGCTTCTATCTCGTCATTGCGATTTGTTTGATATATTACTTAACTAGCAGAGGTACCCGGCGTTGCCTATATTACCTATATTACACATGTAGGTAAACAGAACAATCTCAAACAATTAAATTATAACTCCCAATTGTTTAAATAATAACAAAATTAATAAAACAGAGAGCAAAGGGACTATCCATTCTACGAAAAATACGAAAAACTGGAAATATAGGTGATGTAATATAAACTCTTCCTGCTTTGCTTCACCATTGTGGAGTATCACTAGATACTTTAGACTCAAGTTTTTCTTGCCCTTGACGTAGAAACTCTTGCTCTATTCGAAACCCCCGTTGTTCAGACATTTCAAATGCCCGTGTAGCTTTTTCTGTTTTAGTTGCAGAATTTCTCTGACACATAAATTTCTCTCATTCTTTTCCAGACACATAACTTTTTGGCAGTCGTCTGGACGTTTGATAGGGAGCTTAAGGGAGACACGCGAGACTCCTTTGCCCCATCAAAACTTTGCTTACCATTTGCTCAATACAGCACGGAGCTGAAGGAGTGCTTCCAATATCGTCTTTTCACTCTTTCTCAATAATCTGCTAACTCTCCATTATCTCTAGTTACTGATCATTCTTAAAAATTTTCAAGAACTGTAATATACTAAGAACTCTCTTTTCTAAGAAAAGCCTAATCACAGGAATTCTATGCATTGTTACAAATTGAAACTTGTCTATTTTGCACAGACTTTGCCTTGCATTGTTGGTCATGAGATATATATTGTTGATCCTTGCATAGTGTTGGTGCATTGCATGTGGACACCATTGTTGATACCTGTTTGGGAAAACTTAGATTTTTTATGTAAAAATAGATATAATTTTATTTGTAATTAATTATTCTATTTTTTCTATTCTTTAAGATTTTTTTACGGTCTTGCAGACAGTGATTGTTGAGTAGATATTGTTTTAATAAATGTTAATTAAAAAAATCTCCACGTGATTATCACTGTCTGCAGCTAGTTGTCCCTCGCGAATAATTTTCGTGATTACGAGGATGTGTGTCCCACTATTGTTGATGTTCTTTGCGTGGTTACTGTTTTTTTTTTATTTCAGACAGACCACTCCCGGCTTGACCTGTTGTCCCTCCTTCTGGTCCTCCACGTCCTTCCTAGCCTGCAGCTTGGCGTTCAACTTCCATTCATCATTTTCATTCCAATGCTCTGCAAATTACTCCTACCCTGCCGTTCGAATTACTCCTACTCTGCCGTTCGATGTTTAGTTTCTTACTGAATTTATCACTTTCTCGCGGCAGTCATGATTCTTTACCGAGCAGCATTGTTTTGCGCGTTTACCCATAAGGTAATAATGAAATTTTTTTTAATGCTATTTCAACAATAACGCGCATAAGGGACGCCATGCTACACATTTTCAATCTTATTCCCCATAAATAATTAATTATTATTTCGCAGTCTTTCTTTAGACATTAAATGGGAATTTTGAAATTTCTTTTCCTTATTCTTTATAAGGAATTGGTCTGTCTCAATTCTTTTTTTATATTTAAAGTTAATTCGCTCAATGTAGCGATTAATATTTCTCGTTACAGTGTTTTGCTATATTTAACGTACATTTAAGTATTTCTTTATTTTATTCCTATTGTTGCACAAACTATTCCTTTCATTGTTGGTCATGAGATACACATTGTTGGTCCGTGCAGATTGTTTGTGAATTACATGTTGATAACATTGTTGATACCTATTGTTGCATAAACTTTGCCTTGCATTGTTGGTCATGAAATATTCCTCATTAATATGCTCTGCCATAACCATGAATATCGATTTTTATCAATAATTATTATTTTTTCGAAATCTGAGGTAGACAGTGACTTTTCTCATGCTTTGAAGGTCATATATGTGAAATTTTATCAAGATCGGAATAAAACTGTAGATTTGTATAAAAAAGAAACAAACAAACAAACATCCTTCTTTATATATATACTAGAAGAAGTACCCGGCGTTGCCCGGGATTATTACACTTGGGATGTAAACAGAACAATCTCAAAAATTAAAATAAATTTTGCAATATCTTAAAAATAAACACATGAAAATGCTTAGAATTAATACAGTAAAAATTCTTAATGAAAATTCGAAAAAAATCTTTTTAAAGGCTCAAAATGGATGGACTGCTCCAATAATTTCTTACTCAGATAATCTTACTTCAGATCTACACTTGATGTTGTTGCAATTTCCATTCTTCTCTCGCTGTGTTGAAGCAAAATTTGGCCTTTCATCACTTTGGGTAGTCTAGCGGTCGCCAATTCTTCTATTTACTTGCTTCCCATTTGCTCAATACAGCACGGAGCTAAAGGTTTGCTTTCTCTGTCGTCTTTCCACTCTTTCTCAATAGTCTGCTAACTCTTCATTATCTCCAGCTACTGATCATTTTTAAAGATTTTCAAGAAATTGTTAAGTACTAAGAACTCTCTTTTCTAAGAAAAACCTGAATAACAGGAATTCTATGCATTGTTACAAATTGAAACTTATCCATATTGCATCATCATTTTATGTTCATTGTTATAATTCTTGGAAAGGATTGCTTTATCATTGCATCATCATTTTGAGCTCATTGTTATTGGTGAATTGCGTGTTGAAACCATTGTTGCTACCTATTGTTGCACAAACATTTATTTGCATTGTTGGTCATGAGATATATATTGTTGGTCCGTGCAGAGTGTTTGTGAATTGCGTGTTGATACCATTGTTGCAAAAACTTTGTCTTGCATTGTTGGTCATGCGATATTTCTCATTAATATGCCCTGCCATAACCATGAATATCGATTTTTTATCAATAATTATTATTTTTTCGAAATCTGAAGTAGACAGTGACCTTCCTCATGCTTTGAAGGTCATGTATGCGAAATTTCATCAAGATCGGAATAAAACTGTAGATTTGTATAAAAAACGTACACACAGAACCACAGACCCACCGACAGACCCACAGACGCACAGACCCACAAACATCCTTCTTTATATATATAGATAGACTAGCAAAGGTACCCGACGTTGCCCGGGATAATTACACTTGGATGTAAACAGAACAATCTCAAAAAATTAAATTAAATTTTGCAATATCTTAAAAATAAACACATGAAAATGCTTAGAATTAATACAGTAAAAATTCTTAATGAAAATTCGAAAAAAATCTTTTTAAAGGCTCACAATGGCTGGACCTCTCCAAGGATGCCACTGCTAGTCTAAATACCTCGTAATTTCTTACTCACATAATCTTACCTCAGATGTATACTTAGTGTTGTTGCAATTTCCACTCTTCTCTCGATGTGTTGAAGTAAAACTTGGGCATTCATCACTTTGTACAGTCTAGCGGTCGCCGATTCTTCTATTTATATATATTGTTGCATCCTCTCCCGCGATCACCTAGCTAATTTTTTTTTAAATTTTGTTGTCTAAATAAAATGAAAAGTAAAGGGACTTTAACATGATTACAGTTGATTGTTGGTAGTAAAACCATTCTGATTGTTGGCAGTGAAGTGAATTTTGAACGTGATTAATAATGACTTTATTTGTTTATTGTCGGTGAGGTTTCATTCTTGTCGACTATGACACTAAAAATAAAAAAGGAACGTTTTAAGATTATGGATGAAAAACGAACAGGAAGAGATGTGGGTAAATGTGTTGCTGTTATCCAACGACGATTTTGGATGCAGAACATTTCATTAGAGCCGATCTACCTTCAATAATCGCCAAAGTAGACGACGGAAAGACTGATCGTTGTTAGGTTAAGGAGAACTATATGTTTGGGAAAAAAAGGCATATCCGATAGAAATACATGACTATCAGATACTTCGATGTCAATTTGAAAACTACTACTTGAACGAAAACAAAAGAGAACCACAAAGGAATTCTACCGAATAGAGTGAATCTTGACTAAAGACATTTCGTATAATCATTTGACGATAAAATACTTTCCCAGAACTATTGTAATGAAAGTAATGTGTTTGGATAATCTACTTAGTGCAGAGACAATTTGTTAAAATTAATTCTTTATTGCACCGACGAATATCGAGAAATAAAAACTTCGAGGTTGGAGAATCGTTGCCATAGGAATCTACACGGCGAAATTCGACCAACCCCGGACAGCACTGTTGAAAGATCCACGTCGATCCTGGAAACTGGAACAACCCCAAACTTCACGTTAGAAGCAAGTCGTCCTATCCGCTATATTCTTCAAGGAGCGATCGTCAAGCCACTGACGTCCATTGGAGAAGGATCACGGAGACGAAAGTTTGCGAGAAGACCGAATACGGTGAACTTAAGACGAGACGATTCAAAGAGAAGTATCTGGCGAAACGCAGGTAATCTTTTGACCGATATATTGGTGGGTCCCCTTAGAAGACAACCAGGCCTTTGACCACAAGAACTGTTGTTTAAAAAAGGGAATTATTTAGAGAGAACTCCCAGTTAAATGAATAGAAAGTTAAAGATCACTTAGTCTATAAAGAAAAAGAATTGAACGATAGGGGAAAGGATTAAATTATTGTTGATCCGTCAAACGACCTAGAGTTGATCTTCGTGCTTTGTTTTATTGGAAATCCAACAATCTGTAGAACTTACCAAGAACTATTTCAAGTAGGATCGGAATGTTAAGCCGTCTGCTTGTTCTTACCGGTCGCGGCCCCTCCCTCACTAACAATCCTACCTGTCCCCACCGTGTGAATGATCGACGCGAATG
>JAHWFO010000266.1:0-11163 GCA_023313115.1 Rhysida immarginata | reverse complement strand
ATAAAATAAAAAATTCTGATTAAATATTTTTTATTGCACACACCGATAAAGAAGATGAGGATACAAAATCAAACGAAATAACAGAAACTAAAGATCTAAAAATCGTTTTCATTATAGAATTGTAAAACAAGGTAGGCTAAACGGGAGACAGGAAGTTAACTGCGGATATAACAACTAGACGAAAAGACTGAAGATAGATAGGTCGATCGGCTCTAGAAGCTGAGAAGGAGGTCTAAAACGTCTCAAGTGATTGGGTGAAGCTACCTAATGAATTACAAGAGTAAAAACGGAATAAGCGGTGCTAAACATAATTGGTAACTTAAAGTAAAAAATAAAAAAATAAAAAAAAAACATATATGCCTAAGATAAATTGGCGTAGGGAATCCAGAAGAAAAATGGAAAAACAAAAATTCAGCAATATTCAGGTACAGGGACAGTCAGTAATTGTCTCTTATGCAACTTGGTAAGAAAAGTCATGTTGATTGTTTGCGTTCTTGGTCAGGACTGAAAGTCGTACTTTTGTCAAGACGCCTTAAAAAGCACAGAACCCTGAAAAGATATTCAGGTGTGACCCACCTCCCCCACTTTATATTGAACAACAACTAGTGTCGGGTGGAACGTGTGTCAAGGGTTCGGGACTGATACTTTCGAGGTGTGATTCTTAAAAATTACAAAATAAAATCCTGCAGCTGACCAATTTGAATTAATCAGATAGTCTCTCTTTATTTCTCAAAAAAAAACCCCACATAATATTCAAATTAGTATCATTTACATATTAATGATCAACTGTGCATTAAGTGTGTAGCTCATAGAAATTACTGTTAATATGAATTTAAACTCAGCAGAGGGCCCTCTCTGACTAAAGCACTATATTAATTCTTATTAACATTACAGCAAGTGCATTAACACTCCAAGCGTCGGATTACACAACTAAATGTTCTGCATGGTAATCACCACGCATCTCAGAGGTCGAGGACAATCCTTATATAGGAAAACGCTACTCAATTCGCTTTTCACACACACATTGGTAGTGCTATTGTACCCTAGATTCAACGCCTACAAGCGTCGTGCAGACCTTTTAATTAATTATCACATCAGAGGAGGCCTGCAGTAACCTCTTGTCTGCACTCAATGTGTGCGTTACTCATTAAGGTAGCATAAAATGCCCTCCGGTGAGATTGTAATCGGCATACGTTTTCTCAATTAGAGTAACCGACACTCCCACGCGGGCATAACATGCAACTTCCTTAAAGAATGCAGTTTCGCTCAAGATCTCCTGTCCCTACTGCACTAAATCTTAGTTGTGTTAACCGGACGTTACCATAAAATTAAAACATAAATTTTGTGTAACTACTAATGTTCATTTCTACTTATGCATCAATTACTATCTTGATCGGGACCATATGACCTCATGATAACATCTTAATATTTGTTAACGCCGTTCATGTAAATTTATACGTTAGTCTCTACGCAACGCGGACAACTGTTCTCTTTAGAAATCTGTAATCAGTTTATTTCCCGTCACTTAACGTTGCACCGAATCTTCGCCTGAATATATATGTTCACGCAACACACAACATAGAACGGACTCACCAAAATGACATCTACATTGCTCGTTGTCTTCCTATGATGCGTATATCTGCAGTTTTTCGATCGAACATGACGACCAGTTAGGGTAAACAGCGTCGGAGTTTTCTTGGACCTGGGATACTTTTTCTTTACGAATGAATTGCATCTAATACTTTGCACGGATTAGCCATTAAATAAATCGTAATTCAAACATCATTAACAAAGAAACGAAAACAAAACACAGCAACACTCGAACCTTTCGGCGTTCCCACCTAACTCACCAACCGTCTCCAGCGGTTGTTTGCAGCCAAAAAAAAAAATTTAAATATTTTATCCAAAAACAGAAAAACAACAACAATAAATAAAAAATCCGAGATTGCACAGCTTCTCGGAAAAGATCCCAGAAACAATGCTTTCTCGGTAACAATGGCGATTCCTGTTGCACGAACATCGTTGCAATAGCAATCGTCAACAATTATTTAAAATAAACAAGAGCCTTTTAAACTGAATATATTTAAACCTCAAAAAGAAAAATATTTTTTACTAATTAAATTATGTACTAAAGAAAAAAAATATCTAAATTAATAAACACTTCCGAGAGAAACAAAGAGAGAGAAGATTCAAACAAAAGTTTTTATATAAAAGAAAAGGACCAAATAAACCCCTGCACTTGCTCCGCCGGACCCATGTGACACTCACTGACATGGAATGTCACACAGGCAAACAGAGCAAATAATAACAAAGAAAAGATAATGCACAAAAAAATTAGTAAAAAGAAAAAAGAAAAAAAACAAAAAAATCTCCCAAAAAAAAAATCAATAAGAATAAAAAAATAATAAAACACAATAAAGCAAAGAGTAAAATCAAAAAAAAAATTAAAGCAGCCTTACGTAAAATGAAGGACACCAAAACAAAACACCGATGGACAACAACGTTAGACAATTAATGACAAAACACAACATTTACCAAACACAAAAAATATACTAAAACAACGACAAGGACTTACCCTCTCAGACAGCATTCAACGACAATGACAACACGGGATTCTTTAGAGAAGGCACTGAGAAAAAAAATTAACAAAAAAAGGCAAAAATTGTAAAGTACAAGCAAATCATTAGAGCAAAATAATAGGGATATATTTCCTGTGAATTGTCACTTAGGACCTTTTTCCTTGATTTTTCTTTTGAGGTTCGGAACAAGCTAAAGTCATGTGCGTCATTCTGATGAAGATCGAACGTCGGCCATGAACATTCCAAGAAACGAGAGGAGAACAAAACTAGCAGGTGGATTAAATGATGTACGGGAGATGGTAAATGAGAACAAATGAAAACTTGACAGGAAGAGGTTGTCGATTCTGAATAGTTGACGTCTTTTTGATAAATCGCATCATGCATCACACTATTTGAAAAGGAGAAGAATTCAGCGACGTTTAATCGCATTTCCATGACGAAGTATTCTTTTTGGTGTTCCAGACATGCCCAACGAGGGAGATAACCCGCTGCATTGCAGCCACCTGATACAATCCCAAATTAGAAGATCTTGAAATACTTCATTACTTTTTATTGCTTGCTAGAAAAGCGACAGGTAAAAAACAAAGAATCCGGAGAAATTGGTAACGAATGTCTTATCCGTAGAATTGTGGTTCTCAATACAAAAACAAACGAATCATAACTCATTACTGTTAAATTAACAAAAATGATTATCGTAAAAAAGTTCACTTGAAAGAACCAGAGCTCGCAATTAGCGACTCCAATCTTCCGTCGATCCATCGATATTCTGCCTTCTTCAAAGACCATCGCGGCCCGAAAGCCAAAATCAAACAAAAACTAAAAGCGGCTACTTCAAGGCAGTTGACGAGATGACCGATCCGAGCTGGACTGCCTAAAACCTTGAAGATAACTTTAGTGCCTGAAACAGTCCATGTGCACGCCAAAACCGGAAATTCGCGACGAATGGAAATCGTAATAATGAATCTACTGGTAGGAAACAATTAAAAAGAAGCCAATAAAAAAAATAGAAAGAATAAAACGGAAAATCCTAATGCAACAATTAGAATGGACTAAAAAACTAAAAAATTATTTCTTAAAAATATTAATATTATATTTAAGGAAAAAAATTAACTACGAACGGGAAATTAAAGTTATACTTTTTTTTGCACGCAACAGGCAATAGCTATTGATGGACAAATTATTGATCAAAACAGGAAAGAAATAGCGCTTAAAAGCTATTTTGTGTCAAAAGCTATTGATGGACAAATTACACTGTTCTACAAAAAAACAAAAAATGTATTTTAATGTGCATAAGATTGGTGATTCTTATGGAAATAAGCCCCTAAATTCAAATCTGTAATTACTTTTTATCGGTCAGGCACAGTTTCTAAGTTATACATAGTTCAAGAGCATACCAAGAACATTATGTCTTAATGGAATGTTTCACATGTTCCTAGGAAACAGTGTAGATCCTCAGAAATAGTGTAGATGAGAATCTAGAAAATGCACTTTTAAAGACATTCTGCCTCCTAAATCCTTATATGCATTTATCATTTCTTGAACCAATTCTTCGGAGTTTTTAAGCTCTTTTTCTTCCTCAAAAGTTTTGAGTGACATTCTTGAAACAGGACCATCCTTTTTTTTTCTTTTGGTGCAAGGCATTCTTAAAAATCTGAGTCTTTTTGAAGTTCTCTAATTTGGGGGCCTTCTTTTATTTCCATCACACATAAATACCCTCGTATAACTAAAACACTCTGCCTGATAGCGAATTTCTGATTTCAGATTTGAATTTATCACATGAAAATCCTTCGGAAATACATATTTGCATAGGAGAAAATTGATCCTTGTTGAACAGTGTTATTGATGGACATGTTTGACAATCAAAAAATTTTATGACAAGCTTTTGGCAAACGTTCATGATTTTCACTGAAAGTCACCCAAATGGGTGGATTTACACTTTCGTGCACACATTTTGCGAAACGTTCATGATTTTCACCGAAATATACCCAAATGGGTGGATTTACACTTTCGTGCACACTATTTGCTAATAACAAATAATAAGAATAAATAATAACAAGTTCACCAATGAATAATGATGTGAGTTTTTGAAGCGAATTGAAGACTTGTAAATGAATGTTGCATTGTTTAATTTTTATTAAAAATATCCAACAAAAGACAAGCGCATGAAAAAAGGCTAAATTGGCAATTCTGCACACAAATGACTATAACGATCAAAGTCTTCGATTGTACGTAGTTATGTTGTCTCTGAGCCATGACACTAGTATTCTGATCACGTGATCACATTAACTCGGAGTGCTATATTTTAGCATTGACAGTTCCAATGAACCATAATGGTTCCACGAAACCAGGTACCTTTAAACCAATTTTGACTATCATTAATTTTACGTTATATTTATTCATGGCACATCATTCCAAGTCGTTTGATATATTCAAGAATATGCGACTACCCCTCAATCATGTTCTTCTACTGCGTTAGATTGGTCGTGCTACAAATAACGACAACAACCTTCTCCCGTGTCCACTCCACGATTAAGGGGTAGTTGCATATTCTCGCGACAATGTATGATTTGTTTTGCATTTGCACCCAGCCCAGTACACAGCGTACCCAGGAAAAGAAAAAGTAACCACAATACGCATCATATCCATTGTAAACTTAACCGTCTTAACTTATGCAAGAGTGAAAACTTAGTTTTGCATAATACCCGGAGTACATTTCGCAGAAAATTTCTAATAGAATGTGCACTAAAAATATGTTTAGTTGCCCCGCCCCCTGAACATTCCATTCTAGGTGCGCCACTTCAGAGTGAAAATCATGAAAGTTTGGCAAAAAGTGTGCACGAAAGTGTGAATCCAACCATTTGGGTGCATTTCGGTGGAAATCATGAACGTTTGGCAAAATTCTTACACCATGGGTCCAATAGTCAGATCTTCAAATTTGATAGCAATCATTAAAAGATATACGCCTTAAAATGTAGATTCTATTTTATAGAACTAGCAGAGGCACCAGGCGTTTAGTTTTTATGATTACAAAATTATTTATAAAAGAACCTTCAAAACCGTTTTGCAATAACTTATTACAATTTATAGCTCCTTTTATAATATAATTTTTCTAAATTATTATTACAGTTTATATTAAAATTATATTAAAATTCAAATGAAATTTAATGTTTAGCCGTTAAATTTTTAATCTAATTAAGAGAGGTCGTGAAAGCTGAAAAGCGAGTTATAAATAAATATTGTTCATTTAATTTCTTGGAAAAACTCATGCTGAAAATATATCTTGGCTAACTGATATTACACTATTACACATAAATGTAAATTAATAATAATTTATTCATATAGGATCAATATTTGTTTATTTAAAAATATCATTTTTTTTTCTTTTAAGTTTATTTTTACTGTTAATAGAGTTTTAAAAATTATTTAGGGATTATAAATTCAGCTCTCACATTTATATAGTTTTCTTGAAAGTGTTTTAAAATGTAGATAAGCTTTTTTTATCCATAGCTAATGTCTAGATGCTATAACACGGAAATGAGCCCCTTTTATCCGCCATGCTTTTATTCTTGTTTTTATTTTTCTCAATTTGTTTGGCACAATTATTTATGTATATTGAAATCGAATCTTATAAATGAAGATAAGTGTTCTGTCTCTAAAGTCTGATAAAGAAGAAATGATGAACTTCTGGGTATTAGTATGAACACCTGACAAAAACGACCTCTTGCATAGTGTATGATTTAATTTTATATTACTCCTCACCTTCACCGAATCACAGTATTAGTTCTCTTTGACATGGGCTTTTCTTGTGTGAGGATCTCAGGGCATAAAATTGTGAAGCTGCTATGCATCAGCTCTCCTGATAATAGTCGGACGTCTAAAGCAAGTCTTACCGAAGTCACGCACAGAGTGGAAGATGAGAGAAATAAACACTACAGAAGCAAGGGATACGAATGTATGACTTTATTTAATGGAGGAACTACAAATACTTATTGTACGAGATAAATAAATAATCGAGACAATAAGAAAATATATTCACTAAAAGTATCTTGAAATGAAACAAACCTAATATCGCCCATTGAAGGTAGCTCATGTGGATTTTTAATAACGTACACTTAAATGCTCCAAGCACCGGAAACTTTCACTAGCATTACACTGACACACTTCCATGATAATTAAATTAGACTGCATCACTACACACAATAATGTAGATGCAGTATTTTTCCAACTAACACTTTAAATCATTAAATTACAAACAGGCCTTAAGTTTTGTGTGCTTGAAAATTCATTAGTCACCGACATGCACTTAATGCTTCGCACATTTTAACGATTACGAAAATATTAATAACACTGGCTTTGATACGGGACCGAGTAGAACAATTAAACTGTAGCGTAGGGCAGTAAGAACAAACGAAATTCTCTTTCCAACGCACTGTCGAGTGAAGCTGGGCCAGCAAAGGGATAATGTTCACCGTTTCCGTCCAGAACGCAATCCAGGGCGTCCCGCAAAAAGCCTTCGAAACCTCAAGGAAATATTCCGCGGAATTTCTTAGTCTTTAATGTAGTCCTCTCCGAAGAATGTTATGCCGCTGAAAGCATTCCGGTCATGGAAATAGAAGTAGACAACTTGCCGATACTCAGAGCACCAACCTCTAGTCTGAACAATCGAGAAATCCTTTTCTCTTACTTTTCCTGTCGCTACTCCTTGCTCAATTTCAATTTTCTCCTCCTGCAAATTCTTTCTTCTATAGCTGCCGCCACATAAGTTGAACGACAGGATGACGTCATTTCTAACGCCAGCCAACAGACATTAATGGGAAGTAAATTGCTTAGCTATTCCATGAAACGTCCGTTTTCGTTTTCGCAACATTGTTTTCGTATTTATATGTAGTTTCTATTTTCGTTTTTTCTTTTAAATAGATAAAAAAATTAATAAATGAAATTAATAAATTAATAAATTAAAAATGACGCAGAATAGTCGACTCGAAGGCAATTTGAGTAATATTATGACTTTTAATAGGCTTCCCACGTTTCAACGATATCTCCAGCATTGCTATAGTAGAACAAGTTCATCATGGGTAAAATCCAGACAAAGCATATTGATGAGAAGACTTACTGCGCATGTCAAAAAGATAGTTCAACTTACGTGGTGACAACTATAATAAATAATTCTATGGCACGAGATAAATCGGAGCCGCTAGTTTTAGCAACCTTTATTGGTAAATTCTTCACAACTTCTGCCCATACTATTTCCACTTTTCTTTTCCACTTCTTCTCTCGGACCATTCCATTCTCGCCTATCAGAGAGCCTTTCATCTCTCGCTTTGCCGCTTTGCCGAGCATCTCTATTGGGCGTCACAGCCGTTTCACCATTACAGATGTAACTGGTCTTATATTCTCTATTAACGGATCGTGACAATCATTAGCCAACTTCCAAAATACAAATCTGACCGAATATTTTCAATGGAAAAATTATTGAACTTTTATGTGAGGATTTTTTACGTATATTCTATTTCCAAAAAAAAACAACAAAAAAACCCGACGCCATTTAGGAATATGGACATCAACTTTGAAATGTGCAATGGAAACCCCTATTTTTATGATACTTTCAGATTGTTAACAACATTTGAAAAAGAGTTATTTTCTTGGTGTTTTACCGCACTGAAAGTGTGGTGTGTTTGGATATAAAAAAAGGCAAAATCAGATATTGTTAATTTTAAATATAAATGTGGTTAGTCTCCTTTTAATGGGGAAAAATCGTAAAATTAAAATTTAATAAAAACAAAAAAATAAAGTCACCAATCTTGAAAAACGATGAAGAAACTTGTGAGATGGAAGAAAACTTAAAACGATGTAGTCTATTGAAGAGTTGTTGATAGTAGAAATAAATTTAGTCTATTGAGGAAGTAGATGAAGTCTTGTGAAGATAATGTTGATAGTAGAAAATGATAATCTTGAAGGAAGTGTTGGTTTTGAAACACAGATGAAATTTTAAAGAGGGTGATCCAAATATTTGGGATAATATTTATGTAAAACGTTTTCGAGAATATTTCTCATCATCAGTAGGATAAAACATTTTTGAATGGTGAAAACAGTTGAAATAAGAATTTAACAATTGATAAGAAAAACAATTGCTATAAAGACGATGAAGCTAAGTTGGTTGTAACTGTTGGTTATTATTGTTGGCTATTGTTGTTTAAAAGTAGAGTCCATTTATAGTTTTTCAAGATTGGTGACTTTATTTTTTTGTTTAGGAGACTAGTGGACGTTTGTATTAATCTAAAGTTGGCAATAAGGATTTATCGTCGGTTAAGAAAATAAAATTTAGCTGTGATACTTCGAATATCCGATTAGACCAACGACATAGTAGGAATTGTACACGGTCAAGTAATGGACGGTTGGAAAAACAAGAGTCGCAAGACATTATGAGAAAGCTAATGGGACTAGCTTAAGTTTAAATATGATAAATAAGCATTCATCATTAAGTGATAAGAGGCTAAAAAACATTAAACAAGACAAGTGCTTGTCGCAAGCGCATAAGAATGCAAAGGCGTGTGGTGCCCATAAAGAAATCAGGCTGCAAAGAAAACAATTCGATCGGGCACAAATTCTCACGGACAATATGAAATTCCAAGCCCCATGAAAACAGAAATGTATAAAGTTGCCTCGGTCAGCAGTAAATTCAGACGTTAACCTGTAGCCTAAAGAGCATAAAAGCTGGGAGCATCACATGCTAAGAAAACCGCCTAATGAACAGGCAGGGCATGCGGCCCTAAAGAGTGTAGCTGCTGAAGCGTTAGCTACAAATGAAAATATTACGATTTCGAGACCTAATGCCATGCATAGGATAGGTATCCCACAGCTCAACTACATTGGCCAAACTGGACTTAATCGACAGGCAAAGCTGCGAAAGAGGCCCCGGAGGGTGTCACGGTCAATTTCTAGGCGTTACAAGACGAGATACGTCTATCCGACCGAAACGGCCTTGACGTCAAACTAGGATGCTCGGGTTCTCGAGAGAGAAGTGAAGATCGCCGACACGAGAGAGAGAGAGAGGAGCGATCAACCCGGCTAAACAAAATGGGAACGCCTGCACGAGGAAATGGAAAAACATAGCGGAAGCGAAGGAGGGGATTATGGTTCCGGCCTCCAAAGAATCAACACAAATTACATGCTGTTTTTCGGTGCTTTCTTGCCAACAAACGAATACTCTTGGCAACAATTTGCCAAATAAAGTTATAGAGTACTGTGCTGTATATGAATGCGTTAATTTTGGCATTTGGCCAACTGCAACTTCAGTTACTTTTTCGCCCTTGTGGGATAGAGTGCGACAACTGCTGATTCTGTACTCACAACCAGTTTGGTCAATATTTATAACGTAATCGGAATCAAAATAAGCAATAATTGCACACGTTTTCTCTTGATATTTGACAACAGTTTCTAATAGTTCTTGATGCGTAGCTGTATCTTTTGCACTTGCATATCGCGTAACATGTCGTTGAAATAAGTGATACATTCTTTTGAAATTCTTCACCCATCTGTCCGATAGAACAAACTCAAAAGTTCCTTCAAGAAATTGGAATGCAGCGCCCATTGCCCATTGCTTCAGTATGCAAGTCGTAATTAGACCCTTTTTATCGTCTCTTGCTTCAATAAATCGCTCATACACACTCCTGTTTATGACCTGTAACTTATCATATCGGGTCCCGCCTTGTTCAATATGTTTTTTTCCAAGTAGATAATTGTGATCTGCTTTTTAAAAAATGTGTTGATTGTTTGCGCAAAGTACTTATCGACCATTTCGGATGTGATTGGGCCAATTACACTGCTTTAATTTGTCAGCATACGGAATATTATCGAGCGTTTCCGATTTTTCTTCTTCGCTGCTTGTCGCTTTTTGTTTTTTGGATACAGGGTCACGTGTAACTTGTTCTAATACCAAAGCCTCTTCTTCCGTGAACTACATTTCGTCGAACATTTGTATAAATCTTTGAAATAATGCATTGCCTAGGAGCAATGATCGGTTGCTAATTGTTGTACTGACTGTGTCTGTTATGACACTGAATTCAATCAGCAATTTTTGCATATGAAATATTCCATCGGTGAGTTCTTGCTTTTGCTGCACAGTCGCTGGATAAAACAACACGTCAATTCTCCTATCTGTTCTTTAATCTTGCTCAATTTCTTCACAAGACGTAGACATATTATCACAGGCTCCAGAAGTGCTTGATATTGACTCCATCGCAGCGTCTATACTATTAGCTTACCAAACCGGAAATAACCGAAAGAAATGTCGGTCTTTAAAAGCAGCGTTATAAAAATTAAAACAAAAAAAAAAAAGTCAACGCGTGAACTCGAACCCACGATCTCGTGATTCGTACGCTCGAACGTTAACTACTTGGCTGCTCGCCGTTGTGATAATACAGGGTGGTCCATAAGTCTGTCCCCCCCCCCCCTTTTATTTTTTGAACCGAAGCAGATATGTCAATTTTGATGAATCCAATGAATAGGAAGTTCTCAAAAACCGTAAGGGATAGAGAAAAAAACCCAATCGCAAACTTGTTCAGCATAAAAAAAACAAACAAAA
>JAHWFO010000237.1:0-10269 GCA_023313115.1 Rhysida immarginata | reverse complement strand
CCATCTGATTGCTAGTGTGTGTACCGTGATTCATCAGTCCATAAGACACATTTCCACTGTTCCGTGCTGCGGTTTCTGCGAGTTTTACACCACTTCAAACGTTGCCTGGGATTGTGATCAGTGATGAAGAACTTGTGAGCAGCAACACCACCGTGGAAACCCAGTGAATGGAGTTATCAACGAATGGTGATTGTGCTAGCAACATAGGAAGCAGAATTTCTGAACTCTATAGCAATCATTTCTGCAGAAGATCTTTGATTGCTTCGAGTCACACGTGCAAGCACTCGACGATCTGTCTGTAAATTTCTTGGGTCTGCCAGTTCGTGGTTGCACTCTTGTTGTTCCTTGGGTCTTTCACTTCACAATTGCATTGCATATAATAGTATGGGGTATTTGTAGATTGGTGGAAATCTCACGGACTGGCATGTTGCACAAGTGGCATCCTATGATGGTTCCACGTTGGAAGTCGCTGAGCTCTTTTGAACGACCAATCTTTTAATAATACGAAGCAGATATGTGAATGAAGGTCTGTAATGCTATTTAAATAATTTACATGTCATTGTCATGCAAAATTTGGCACATTCTATTAATTATAGCGGTGTCTCTAAACTTTTGATCACATTGTGTATATAATTCGGAGCGGGTCTCTAATCGGAAGTTGTGCCCACACGAGTCTTTGTTGACACTTGTTAGAAGAATCAGGATTTAAATCTCGTGATCTCACTTCTGTTTTTATTAAGTTAACTGATGATTAAGTATTGACAATTTATGGTATTTTGACAACCATTTTTTATGGTGAGATCTCTTTCTTAATCCAACTTTTACAGGTCTTTAACAAACTGTTCACTCTGAAGACTCTTGTAAATGAATTTTGTTCGCCATTGCTGTTAAAATAAAAATAAATTACCTAGGAAAAATGCGTGTTTAATTTGCATCTTTATTTATTTCTGTATTAAAAATAATTAAAATGGTATTTATTACAAATTATAGTCTACGTTTCATAAAAATTAGGTTAAACTTATAACTGATAAAATCTTACATAGTCTACTGCCATCGTTTGAGGAAATTGAGTTGTATCATCTGGGTCTCCATCGAAATTTCCTCCAACAGCAAGGTTTAAAATCAAGTAAAAACTATCGTCAAATGGCCATGAACTCCCTTCTGATTCAATACTCTCCTTCGTAATCGTGTTAACTGCATTACCATTTACATAAAACGTAACATCGGATTCTGACCAGACAACGCCAAAGTTATTAAAATCAGATGTAAAATCGCCACCAGTATCTATAGACTTGTAAATATCTTGATTATCCTGATTGCCGTAATGAAGTGTTGATGTGACTACGCCCGGGTTGCTGCCTCT
The DNA here is from genome assembly GCA_023313115.1 of Rhysida immarginata. Taxonomy (NCBI): domain Eukaryota; kingdom Metazoa; phylum Arthropoda; class Chilopoda; order Scolopendromorpha; family Scolopendridae; genus Rhysida; species Rhysida immarginata. Next base: position 8,906 of record JAHWFO010000237.1, on the reverse strand, counting down.
CAATTCCATGATGTCGATTTCACCCGATGATGGCCAGTTGTCGTTGACTGCATTAAGCATCCAAATGGCAGGCCAAATGCCTTTTCCCTGTGGCAGTCGAGCTCTAACTTCTACTTTTCCTAAAGGAAGAAATGACTAAATTTAGAAATGAAGATCAAAAAAAAAGTTTAACTGACTTTGCAAAGTATAATCGTCATTTAAATTAGAAATAACTAGAAGAAAGATAGTTATTTACTTTAAAAAATTCTACTAGTTTTCTATCTGGGGATTCATTTTTTATATTTATATATAACTTTCTAAAAACAGTATATGAGTAAGCCCCGGCATTCACTCTTGCATACAGAATTGTTAGGGATCTATGGTAACAAGTTACAGAGTGCCAGAAAAGGTGGAAAACCGCTTTCGCCACCATCAAGTATGTTCAGTCTGGGAAATCTGGTAGCCGTGCATTGCAGTTTCCACTGCAGGAGGCTGGAACGCAGAACACAAGATCATTTCGTAACCACTCCTGTTGATAGTAATTCCAAAGACCCTTCACTGTTCACGGTCGTCTATTTCCGAGATCCTATTTAAGTAGGCCAAAGCCACAAAAAAATCCATAGGCGATGCGTCCGGCAACTTAACGTGTATGTCGCTAAATGGAATGGAGCGACTTCCGGTATTTTTTTGCATGCTTTTCAGGAACAGGCGAGCTGACCTAAGCCGATGCGATCTATACATAGCCATGGCACTACGTCACTTCTATTGTTGAAACGTCACGAAAACCGATGGGATATAATATGAATGTGAATGTTTTATTTTAGATAAATAATCAAATACACTATAATATAATGCATTACTGCAAGATAGGGGTCATTTACGTCTTTAATAAATCATTTGATTTAAAATTTTAAATATCCTTACTTTTTTTAAAATTTATTTTTGCATGACGTCACAAATGCATCCGTTTGCATGATGTCACAAAAACAGTGCCACGGCTTGTTTAGATCGCGTCGGCTTCTAGTTGACGCGGCGGTGTGACTCGACACCTGTATTGGTGTAGCCACACCTTGTTTACTACAAACAGGGGTTGCCACTGGTAGATTTGGGGGTTAGAACGTTAGTCTGATAGTACATGGCGTTGACTTTGACCTTTGACTCAACTCTTTGTAAAATTAACTTGTCGTTGTAACTGTATTCCGCCACGATCGTGAAATATTTTGAAAATATTTTCTTGCATTCACGGTACCATTTTTTGAAGTCTAGAACCTCTTGGGTTGAAAAAAATGGCTCGGGTCTTATTACAGTCGCTTGAATAAAAATACGCTTCATCTAGCGCGATTACCTACATATTTCTGCGTTTCATCCGCCAGGTATGGTTCATAGAATTTACGGCAGTTGGTCCGTTGCTCTTGAACATGGCGCGGCAACAACTTATGAACGTGGATCTTGTGTCGATTCTCCAGTTGTAAATCACGGTTGATAATTGTGTATACCGTATACAAAGATATCTCTACCTTCTTGTGCAATGGCCCGTTTTGTTGGTGGATTATATCCGATTACGAGAGCCCGAATTTCCGAACGACGTCAAGAATACGGCTGGTGGATGGTCTCGGATTGGTCTACTTTCTACTCTCAGGAATGGACGATTCTGATTTTGCCAGTGATATTTAGTAAACTTGATATCCTTTTCCGGGAAGCTACGAAGCCTTGCTTCTTGCATCCTTTCATAATTTCGGAATAGCTGAATTTGACATCGGAAAGGGCTGTTACGTAGCCCTTGCAATACCTGTCAATTTTTGCTGGCATAAATCAATGTTTTTAGCTCTCTATTCGAATACCTGCCCTAACAATACTGTTGATAACTCACGTGAAACGAATGTGCGCTCTAAATTTAAATATACTAACTGTTACCATAGATTCCTAAAAACTCGGTGCATTCTCGTACAAGGATAAAGGCCGTGACACACTGAAAGCGACGCGAAGCAAAGCGGATCGAAGCAAAGATGACAAAAAAATTCGCATCCTTCCACTGCACCGGAGCTTGTCTACATTGCAGTCGAGTTACTTCTCATGTTTCATGGATTTGCGGAAATTTAAAAATTCACCAATTTCTTTCCATGCCTTTTGCCTAATGTTTTGATTTCGATATTCTTTTAATTGCATGGTTTTTTTTTTCACTTTTAACACAAATTCTATATCAGAATTCCAACCACACGGTAGAACTTCCGCCATTTTCCAAGTATATAAAACACTCGTTTCTATTGGTTGATTGCTTGCTTCGCGTCTTGCTGCACCGTATTGTTCGCGCGTGCTGATTGGTCATCAATATTTTTATTTCTTTTCGCGCGGCAACGCAAGTTAACTTGTGTTTCCGCACGGGAAAAGCTAGTCCAAGACACACTGTACGCGCGTAACCTCGCGAAGTTGCTTTCTAATGCTTCGCTTCATGTCGCGTTGAATGTGCCACAAACTTAAGTAAATAAACCATTAAGGAATGACATAACCAAGTACCGAAAAGTTAAAACTAAACCATTTGCGGAACCATATTTTTAAACCGCCCTATGTTAATATTGTAAATATTTAGTGGACCATAAAGATACCATTAAACCACGTACCTTTGAACCAATTTCGACTGTCATTAATTTTACGTTATATTCATTCATAACACTTCATTCCAATCGTTTGATATATTACATGCCATATTTTAGCATTGAAAGTTCAAATGAACCATAATGGTTCCACTAAACCAGGTGCCTTTGAACCAATTTCGACTATCAATGATTTTACGTTCTCTTCATTCATGATACATCATCCCAATTTGTTTGATATATTACAAGCCATATCTTATCATTGAAAATTTTGAGGGTGTCATTAGGGTACCATTAGAGCACGTGCCATTGTTTCGATTACAACCATTTTCAAAATGGTTCATTTTCTGAACCATATTTATCACTTGACGAAAATAGTAATTTATATCCGCTTCTCTCTCATCATTACGATTTGTTTGATATAATACTTAATATATCTCTCCATTGAAAATTGCTAGGTGGGGTCGTGTAGATACCATTTGATCACGTGCTATTGAACCGATTTAGATAATATTTGTGATTGGTTCGTGCCATATACCATATTTATCAACTGACGAAAACAGTAATGAATAACCGCTTCCATCTCGTCATTACGATTTGTTTGATATATTACTTAATATATCTTCCCATTGAAAATTGCCAGGCGGGAAAATAGAGGTATACAGTTTGTGCACGTGGCAATGAACCAGTTTAGGTAGTAATTGTGATTGATTCGTGCCATGAACCATATTCATCGACTGACGAAAACAGATTTTGAAAATCTTTCATAGCCTCGGAGAAGTTAGAGTTACGGACAGACAGGCAGACAGACAGACACGTTTCCCCACACTGATAGCATAAAGCACCTTTCGGTACTTAATAAAGAGGTCGTAAACGTCGAAATACGAAATACTATGTTAAATTTAACTGCCAATGTTGTCGGTAGGTAATAGCACATGTAGGCTAGACAATAGACAGTAGAGACGACGCCGTATCCCTGAAGCTACGGTTAGTCAACCAGCACAAGATGGTGGGAGTTCGTGTAGGCGAGAAGAATAGCACGCAATTGTGCGTTTCTTCAAGGCAACGCGAAATGCGTCCCATGTATATCACTGAAATCCGTGTTAAATTGTATCAAGATTTTCAACAAAAGGTGATGATGCATCACAGATCAGGAGCGTGTAGAATTTGCAAATGACCCGTCATGACCCGTGCTTTGACTGCTCTCATAGAACCGCTTATGATAAAGTATGAACACAGCTAAAGGTCACTCGTTCTTGTTAGCTTTTAAAGATTTGTATCGCGATAAGATAAGTATCTGAATGTACAAGATAAATCTTTTGGGAAAAAAAAGTGAATTGGTAGAATGATACATTCGCACAGGTCTCTCAGTATCTCCCAAATGATTCATTTATCTTCCTTTAATTTATATTCAAAAATTATTCATTTCAGTTTCGAATCCGTTTCGGGGGAATTAGCTGCACAAAATTTGATCACGTATAGACGGAAATTTTTTCGCGAAATTCCAACAAATTCATTTTCGCGATTCATGAAAAAAAAAAAAATCAATTGGGGGAATGGGAATAAGAAAAACCTTTACTCCAAAGTGGCTCATCGGAGCCAAATAATGTATTTACCGAAATTATTCGTGTCAATGATAGGAATTCTACATATAGAATTTATCGACTTTTGGTACTAAAATGATAACACGTACTATGAACCAATTTCGACTGATTTCGACCACTAAGGAAGGCCATCACGTGTCTTCACTTAATTCATAAGCCTTCTCTCTGCCTCAGCTATCGAATGGTGAAGAGAGAAATGTATTCATTAACGCATAGGCATTGTTTTGTGTAGAACGTGTTCCCCTCTGTTATTTGTGTCCTTTTGAACCGGAAGTAGTTCACCGAATATTTTCCAATAAAAAAACTCAGCTGTCGTTATGAATAAGTTTCGAATGGAGGAAGCGGAAGTCGAAAATTCGGAAGCGCTCGAACGCTGAAGCACCAACAGGCAGACAGACGCCATTGTGAAAACATAAGTACCTATCGGTCCTATAAAAATATTTCATTGTATTTTGTTCATCGTAGCATAAGCTTCTCAATCTGTTGGAAAAAATTGTTTTTCGGCTGACAGATCAGCTACGCTTCCAGCGCTTCATTTGATCTTGGTCCGTAGCAAAATTATTGTCTTTTGGATGATCTAAAGTGGCAAGGTCAAGACATTATGCAGAATGCTCCTGAATCTCAAACTCGAATTTCTCGAGGCTTTCAATGATGCGAGCAGTGGTATAAGCTTAGGAGCAATCTGATAATGTGCAATATGGAACCGTTTGAGTGTGGTAAAATTTCAATGTGTGATAGTTGTGCGACCACATTTGAACTTTTCAATCTATCTACACAGGTTCCGTTGTGGTAAATCACTGTTCCCATACTGTTTTTTTATGAATTTTGGCCCTTGATAAACCAACAATAGAATAGATTTCTGAAACTCACGTTAAGAAATGTGAGCGCAACCAGGACTGGGGGAAAAAGAATGTTATACTCATTGCGGATAATTACACTTTTTTTTTAACTTTCAAAAAATTACTAGTCGAAGAGTAGTTGACTTCTGTTAATTTGGGTGCGCTGATTCCGAAACTGCAAACCGTTTTTCTCTATCGGGTCTCAATTTTTGGTAAATCGCATACTAAAATTTTATAATTTCTGTAAATTAAGGCATTTTAGACCAAACACTATAGTTTCACTTCAATTTTTTGATCTTCCACTTCAATTTCGAAATATAGATTTGACGTAATTTGATATTTTTCACTTATAAACCTTTGTTGTTATGCATCCACAAATATAACAAAAATTATCTGGATTGTTTTTACAAGTTCCTCTAGGCATTTTCATTTATTTAAGTATTATATGTAGCTGAAAATAAAATATATTAAGTAATTTTGAAACTTACATGTAAGTGTCAAATTTACATAAATATATAAAAATTTCAATCACGATTTACGAAAAATTGAGACCTCATAGGCAAAAATAAGCGTCATTTTTGTAATCATGCAAAAAAATTACCTTAGAAACGGTGTTTCTCTGTTCAGTAATTTTTTTGTTGTTGAACAGTGTTATTTACCTTAGAAAAAGTCAATATTTGATTATAGATTTTTTGCAAGTAAAAAAATTTAAATTAAACCGAGAAAGGTGAATCTAGGATGTATCATATTTGATGGGGAAAAGTCAAGAATAAACGAGTTACATATGGTAGATATCACTATAGCTGGTATTCTTGTGTGAAAAATGGAATAATGGACACGACTTAATTTTGGCCACCGATGTTCGTCGAAATTTGCAATAATTTGTCGTTCTCTCCTATCCTAGGTGATTACATACATAAACAATTTGCTGCACTCATTAAACAATTCAATGCCGAAAGACTGATATTTTTGGTTGGATAATTTCTGTCTTGAGCAGTGTAATTTCTTTATTCAAGTAAGACCATTTTTTTTCATGATAAAACATAAAGTAGTTCATGTCTATTCTGTCTAGATTCATTCAAAGGTTGAATAGAATTTCTTTTAGAAAGGATTTATGAAGTGAAAAAAAATGAAATAAGTCATATAAAAGAGAGTATATAAGGTGTCTCAGAATTCATTGTAAAACTTCTAGGGGAGTTAGTATGGGTGGTTCTAAGCAAAAAAGCTCATATGAACATGGGTCCGAATTTGAACGATAACTGAGATATGAACGGAAATAAAACTGCCGCCACCAAGATCAACAAGTTAATAACTCAGGTTCTGTAAAACCTAGGTTAATGAAATTTGGGGGAATAACAGGGTACCTAATACCTTGTATACCTTTAAAATTTGATCGAATTCCAACCAGAAGTTTCCGAGTCACTCATTCAACATCATAACACGTGATCACTTGTGAGTACTAACTAGCACTTGTTACAATTTTAACTGTGTAACTCGGAAACTTCTCGTTGGATTTCAATCAAATTTTAACTGTATGCACAGTCTTACCGGTATGTATCCTGTTATTCCTCCAAATTTCAATAATCTAGGCTTTACAGGACCTGAATTATTAACTTGTTGATCTTGGTGGCGGCATTTTTATTTCTGTTCATATCTCGATTATCGTTCAAATTCGGACCCATGTTCATATGAACTTTTTTGCTTAGAATCACCCATACTAACTCCCCTAGAAGTTTGTACAATGAATTCTGAGACACCCTGTATATTACGAAAAGTTACGTATTCGATTATTATATATTTTAATACCATGCTGTATGTCATGCTTTCCTTTTGTTGTTATTTTTGCCGAAGTGTAAGCAAATCCTTCAACTTCCTCCTGTCTTGCTTCGATGTTCAATGCACCATCTGCTACACGAACATTAGCATCTTGATACCACTGCTTCTCATTGTTTCCCCATCCACACAAATTGGGGCAACCGTTGCCATTATCAAAATTCCAGTCGTTCCCGTTTAAACTGTCACCGTCAAACTCGTCGGACCACACAGGCTGCCATTTATCGCTGTCGTACGGTTCACTCGTGGTTGCACGTTGAATGAAAAGGCTTATTAGGAATATCCAGAGGTATTTGTTGGGATGCATGGCTTTTCTGTAAAGATATATGTAATTGCTCATTTTTAATTCTTTGGCGTAAATTTTCAAATGTCGATATGTTTAAAAAATAAAAAAATAAAAAAACAAAAAATATTATAACGGGTGAATAAAAAGTCCCAGAACGGTCTAATTTCTCGAAAAATACACGTCTTGTCTAAAAAAGAAAAAATACGTGCAAATATTTTTTGAAAGCTATTTATTGGTGCAAAAAATAGCCCCATGCACCTCTCGCAGGGTATAGTGTAAGGGCAATTTTGAAATTTCAAATGGGAACCCCCCCAATTTTTTCGCAAATCTACGGAAAAAATGACATTAATTTTACACAAAAAATTTTTGAAAATCTTCTGCAAATGACGTTGTAAGTGCAAAAATGTCAAACTAGTGTGAATATCTCGAGAAGTCCACTTCCAATCAAAAAAGCATCCAATATTTTTTTAAAGCTGCGGTATTTAATAGTGCTAAAATTAACCCTCGCCACCTTTTCAGGGCTGGCAACTACAATAGCAGTCATCCGGTTGCCATGACAACCGATTGTTTGTTTAAAAAAAAATGGCGGACAATGATGTGTCGACCAAAGTGGAACAATGAATAATCAACAAGTTTCTCCACAACGAAGGTATGAAAGCATCTGAAATTTATCAGAGACTACAAAGACAGTTCACCGAGTCATGTTTGCTTGATTATCTGTCTTTGCTTGGTACCAAAAGTTTGAAGGAGGGCGAGAATCCACCGGCAATGAACTTCATAAGGGCAAGGCCAGCAACTGCTGTCAATAAAGGCATCATCGCACGAACAAATGAGCTGATAAGTGACAAAAGGCGGACTCATGTCCGAGAATTGGCTTCATTACTGAACATCAGCACTGGCAGTGTGGAGATCATCATCCACGATAAGCTGAAATTCAACAAGATCTGTGCTAGATGGCTCCCTAAGCAACTCTCCGAGGATCACAAAGCCACCCGGATGGAAATCTGTTTAATGCTGCTGCAGTGATATGACAGGGAAGGTGAAAGCTTTCTATGGCGTGTTGTGACCACCGACGAGACATGGATTCAAGCGTGCGAGCATGGAGTGGCGACAGACTGACTTACCACGACCCAAAGAATTCAAGATGACACTGTCGGCAACGAAAGTGATGGGTACATTAAATGTATCATTCATGTCGATTTTCTAGAAGAACGTCAAACTATAAATGCACCCTACTCCAGTGACATTTTGAGGACGTCCCTGAAGCCAGCAATAAGGAAAACGTGACCAGAACTCCTTGCCAGTGCTGTTTGTTTTCGGCAAGACAATGCCAGACCACACGCAGCCAAAGTGACTATGGACACATTGATGGAATTCAAATATGACATCTTACCACATCCTCCATACAGGCCGGATCTCTCCCCTTGCGCGTATCACCTTTTTGAACCATTGAAAGAGTTCTTGGGAGGGCAGAGGTTCGGCTTCATGAGTAAATGAAAAAGGCTGTCCTGACGTGGTTTCGACATCAGCCTGAAGATTACTACAGAACCGGTATCCAGAAGCTCCCAGAACGCTAGAAAAAATTTGCAGAGAACAAGGATCTTCAAAAAAAAAATGGTTCTTTGAGAAATAACTGGTGTGGGTGTGTGTACGTGTGTGTGTGTGTGTGTGTGTGTGTTTGTGTGCGTGTGTGTGTGTTTTTCCTAGATTCCTGATTTTATAAAAAATAAAGTTCAGGTCAAATTTGAACACCCCTCGTATTAGACCGTTCCGG
>JAHWFO010000211.1:3753582-3785300 GCA_023313115.1 Rhysida immarginata | reverse complement strand
TCAAAGAGAATAAAGCACAGTTTTGAAATTCGAAGACTTAGCGTTTAGCGTATTCTATTCCTTTACTTAATGATTAATCGTGTTTTCTGAATTCTTAAGGTCAGTTTTAAAAGTCAGTGCTTGGTATAACACTTTGCTTTCTAAAATAAAAACACAAATTTAATGTACTGTACGTTATCCGTAGAACCGGAGCGTTACAATATCTCAATATGAAACTCCTAAATTCTCAATATGAAACTCTGGCATATTATTGCATTCCTCTTATTATCAGGGCTCTAAAATTCTTTACCAAATAAGATTCAAGTGTCTTATCTCGTATAAAATGTGTTGTTGCCCTTAAATGGAACTTGCGCACAAGAGCAGCATAACGTCATTTTCAACATTTATTGTAACACCTAAAGTTTGTCTGCTAAATATAAAAGCCAACATTTCAACTAATCTCTGTGATACTTTAATTTCATTTAAATTCTCTAACTGGTACTTTTACGGGCAGTTAAACTTTGATGTGCGCGACTTTAAACTCATCCTATATATGTAAATCTTGTGTTTCAATGTTGCAAGATATTCGATGGATACTTCACCATTTCAAAAATAATATCAACTTGAAGATTTTTAATGATATTAAAGATTTCTTTTAGCGTGTTTTTTTCAACCATACCTTAGATTCCTATGTTTAGATTGTACCTCGAAGTGATCAACAAGGTTTGCATTATTACACTGTTATATCTAAATAATAGTTATTAAATGAAAATGAAAAATAAAATAATAATTAACAGTTAACAAAATAATTAATAAATAATAAGTAAAATATTGCCTTTAGAGAATTATCCTTTTTGCTTTGATAAAGGATAGTCTCTATCCGAAATGTCAGCTTTTTATTTGATTTTATATTTCTAGTTTTATTTTGATTTTACTTATTATTTATTAATTATTTTGTTAACTGTTAATTATTATTTTATTTTTCATTTTCATTTAATAACTATTATTTATTGTATTCCAGGGTTTTTGTGTCTCGTCCTTTTCTCTTATAAATATCCGTTCACTGTTATATCTACTAATTATATGTACAGTAGCTACCAAAAAAATTTGTACTTACCGCATCATGACAAATGGAGCGTGTTTAATTTTTGCGCCCCCAGGTGCGCAAGAGTTTGGAATTACCCACTAGCCAAAGGTAGAGTCCGCAGAATTCCGGCTTTTAGTGACAACTCGCCGTTGAATCATGGGAATAAGTTTATTTGAAATAATTCTTTGTTTTGTTTCTATGATAACCATCCTTTTAACCGAAATAAAGAAAATAAAAGTGAAGTATAAAAAATAAATTGAAAAAAACAATAATTTTTAGAATTCAAATTAATATGTTTCTGATTTGTTTAGAAGATGACGGCTATTTTGGTTTTATGAGAATAGATGGCCTGGTTATCCTAGTAATTTTCTCTCTTTTCGCCATCTTTATTGTCGTCAGTTTTTTCATTGTATGGGTCAGCTGTATAATCTCGGAAGCCTCGTCTTTATTCTCCTTTATTGTGATGTCAGAGATTATGTCACATAAGCAGTAAATATGATGAGAGATGACATCATAAAAGTTCCAAGGCGATCGTCACATGATGACATATTAGATTACATCTTAAAATGAAAAATTATTAGATTTATTTTCATTTATTTTTTATACTTCACTTTTATTTTCTTTATTTCGGTTAAAAGGATAGTTATTATAGAAACAAAACAAAGAATTATTTCAAATAAACTTATACCCATGATTCAACGGCGCGTTGTCACTAATAGCCGGAATTCTACGGACTCTACCTTTGGCAAGTGCGTAATTCCAAAATCTTGCGCACCTGGCGGCGCAAAAATTAAACACGCTCCATTTGTCGCGATGCGGTAAGTGCAAATTTTTTTGGTAGCTACTGTACATAGTATTTCCATTTGGCAAAAAAATATTATTGAAAAAGCACAAAAATAAAAAAAAAAATTTCTTGGAAAAATGTCTTTCTTCTCAATGTATAACAGGTCCTTAATTTCTTTTGTAAAAGACGTATCACCTACATGTCCTAATAGGAGTATTCAAACAGATATCAAAAATTTGAATGAAGATGCAGCATTAGTGCGGGTTTCAACATCGCAACGGTGTAGCTGACTTATCTGTAAGATTTATAAAGTGCTGTCTGAATTTTTATCGACAGCATGTTGTTGATATTATTGTCTATGGCAACTGCTCGACACTATCATCAACTGGAATTTATAACTAACAAAAAGCAGCACCAAAAAAAGTACGGATAAAAATAAAAAAATACAATATTTCTATTGGGTAAAATTATCATTAGACTGGTTCAAAATCGATTTATACATGAAGTTTAGGTACGTGAATTATTGGTAATATGCATGCGCATTATTGCCAATAATTATTCATCAAATAATGAACGCTGTTATTCAATGAATTAAGTTTTGAGCAATTATTTTAAATTTGGAAAAGTAAAAAGAATATATTAATTTAGAGCAAGCAAGAATCTTAAATGAAGAATAACTTCCATTCATTCTTTAATGGTACTTGAGAAACAGTACATTGTGAATATAAACCACTAAATGTAAAAGCAAAAATGGCAACAAGAAACTTTCGTGTTAAACTTGAACTATATTGCGTTCGCACTCAAGAGCGACCGCGTAATGGGCTCCGTGATTGGTTGGGCCATATCGCCTTCTTTATTTCATGAAGGAGTGCGCATAATAATATAGTCCCTTTTGAAATGACTTGATTGAACTCTGAACTATTTTTAAAATTAATTTAATACCAATTAAATTTTAAACGGATATTTATAAGAGAAAAGGACGAGACACAAAAACCCTGGAATACAGTAAATAATAGTTATTAAATTACAATGAAAAATAAAATAATAATTAACAATTAAATTTTAGCAAGTCCCAAAAATTAATGGATTGATATAACTCTTATTGTGCCCGGCACGAAAGAAAAAGGAAACTGGCACTTACGTAAATGAAAAAAAACCTCGTTCAACTGCTCAAACACAGAAAGTAAACGGGGAATTACTTAATACTAAAGCCAGGAATAAGTAATACACCGTTTCTTGTTCATTTCTGATTGGTTGAACGAGGTTTTTCATTTAAGCATGCGCCAGTTTCCTTTTTCTTTCGTGCCGGGCACTATAATATAATACCAATTAAATTTTCCAATATTGTATTGCGCCTGGAGAAACGGTGTGCGTTCGTTTCAATAACTTTTGTTTTGCGATCATGAAGGTTATGTAGACTTTATCCTCAACTACACGTTAACTTGCTGTTTTACAATATCTACAAAGAAAATGGAGTTTGTCGCTCATTGTTGGATGTATAGCGCACGGTGAGATGCCCGAAATTAAATCAACCAATCACAGGCGCATTACGTGGTCGCTCTTGAGTGCGAACGCTGTACAATTCAGATAACACTGGAATTTCTGAATGTTTTCAACGTGTAATTTCTATTGCTACATTATCTGAGATACTATGACGAAAGACAAAAGGAAAATAAAAACAAAGCAGAGTGCTCCTTGATGAAACAAACAAATATCGCAAGAGTGTTAAGATGATTATTTTAAACATATGAAGTTTGATAGTACTAATAATATAATGCCAAAAACATACAAACGGTAGTAACAAACAAGCAAGAAGAGAAGCCACAATTCCACAAATGAGACTTTTAATCTGGAACCACGGATATACATTTCGAAGACCCTGTCCTCTTCATTAGCGTGTCTATTGTTTATTGATACGCTGATGAAGACAGGGTCTTCCAAATGTATATCCGTGGCTCCAGATTAAAAATTTCATTTTTAGCACATTTTCTATATAAATGAAATGTGCTTTTGTGATCGGTTTGTCCAGCTGTCCGTTCGTCCGTCTGTCTGTATACAATCCCACAATTCATTGCGTTGCAAGAGAAAGAGTGCATGTATTGAATTGCTGGAAGACACGAATTATCCTCGCATTCGGAAAAACGCGTGTTGAGAACATACATGGGTTCGGCTCTGCGCGTGCTTTAAACGTTAATGAAATAGTGCACGTGCAGGATGCACGTGTTTGAAGATTATTGAAAGGGCAGTTCGGTCTCTAAATCAAGAGAATTTTTTTATTCCTAGGGAGCTTAGTATTTATTACGATAACTTGAAAACGAATTAACTTTTTCAAAGTCTGTTTTCACCAATCCATTAATATGGGACAGAGCACGAACAAGTACGAACGTGAGATAGCCGGAATAAGTACGTACCATAAGGACACGTACTTTAATGGTACCATTATGATACCCCCTTAAAAATTTCCTATAACCAGATGTGGCATGTAATATATCAAACAAATCGTCACAACATATCATGAACGAATATATAAGAGTAACTAGTGATAGCAGGTATTGGTCTAATGGCACGTGTACGTGGAAGGATGTCTCATGAATGAATATAACGCGTAAATAATGTTGGTGTGAAATGTTTAGTAGTACGTGTTTTAATGGTACCATTGGAACTTTCAATTCTAATATATGGCATGTAATATATCAAATAACTCGTAACAACATGCCATGAGTGAATATAACGAGTAAATAATGATATTGGTTTTTGTTTAGTAGCACGTGCCCTAATGGTGCCATATGAAACCATATGGTACCATTGGAACTTTCAATGCTGAGATATGGCATGTAATATATCAAACACCTCGTAACAACGTGTCATGAGTGAATATAACGAGAAAATAATGATAGTGGAAATTGGTTTTGTTGCATGTGCCCTAATGGTACAATATAGTATTGTTAGAACTTTCAATGCTAAGATATGGCGTGTAATATATCAACCAACTCATTTCGAGTTGTTAGATCTGTTGTTATCCATAGCTTATTTGTATCAAGAGCATAATGCTGTTAGGCTTAATATCTAAAACTCACTACTGTTATACATATTGCTAATTAATAGTAGTTAATCACTTGCTTCAATAATAGACGATAACGTAGAAACACTTTAGTAATTTAATATGAAAAAATAATAGATGCTTACACACAACGCTTCAGCAATTGAGGCTCACTTCGTTTAACATTATGTGGGAATTCTTACAAATTAAAGAACTTTTATTGTTTTAAATATATGAGGAATAACTTCACTCGCCATTTACCTTTCAGTTCTTCAAGTTTATTCGTTTAAATTCTCTCTATACATTAGCTTACTTAAATAGTAATTTATAATTTAGTTTTCATATTTATTTATTTTCTCTTAAGTGTTTTAAAATGTTGATTAATTCAATATATCCATGTACGATGCTATAACATGAAAATCCGCTTTGGCGGTAAAATCATTCTTGTTGGAATTGTGGTTTCTCTATTTGTTTTGTTTGTTAATACGAAGTTTAGTTTGTTTGTTTTTTCCAATAATATTCTGCATAGCGAATAATTTAGCCAAGGAGATTTTAAATGGAAAGGAATGGAAGAAAAACCGAAATTACTTCCCGACTTGAATACAGTGAAACCTCCAAATAGCGGACACCAATGGGACCATGAATTTTATCCGCTAAATAGATGTGTCCTTTATTTAGAGGGAAAACAAGAGTTCCTATCAAAGGGATCGGGACTTGTTAAACTATCCCTTAAATAGAGGTGTCCTCTATTAGGAGGTGTCCGGTAAGGGAGGTTTCACTGTACATGGTTATGATACACAGGCGTACGGGAAAATTGGATATGTTAAATTTTCAAAGCAGGGCAAGAGACTAGGAAGGGGAGGGGTGGGGGGACAAAAGGCCATCGGTAACATGGAAGCAGGAAAAGCGACGAAAATGAATGAAGAAGGATATTTGAACGCATGCGAATTAATTGAAGGAACGAATTGGAATTGTTTCTAGGAATCGCAGCAGAAGATCTAAGAAAAAGGAAACCTCAAGCGCGCAACAGGCTAGATCGATTCCAAGAAGCGTAATAAATTTCAACAGACGGAGGCAACTTAGTAAAAAACAATGAAATGAAATGTCAAAGCAAAAGTAAGCAATGTCTTTTTCGATTGGAATAAAGCAAAAAGGAATGTACGCCTCGAAGACAATGGAGAACCTCGATATAACGAAGATCCTCAAAGCAAATCATTAGGATAAATATTAAAGCTGTTTCTTTATTAGTGGTAACACAGTTTGTCACGTGTAAGAATGAAAATTGCAGTGGAAACTTAATTAAACTTATGAATAAACGTGCACAATGAGCCAACTATATGTCCTCACTTGAATCTTATTTATTATAAGCAAAATATTACAATTCACCTGATTGGAAAAAGCTAATGCTAAACAAAAATATGTCATAAGGTAAGTTCTAATCAAATTGGGTAACGTTATCAATGCTTAAATAAAAGAATAGCTAAACTAGCTGAAGTAGTAAGCAACTCAAACATAAAATAAGGAATCCACAATTGCTAGATTGAATGCGACTCTTGGCAATAAAGTTTGATTGAAAGAAGAAAATGCGTCAGTACTTAAACGACTAACATTCACTCTTATCGTGGCAATGTAAACAAGTAAAAGCTTAAATCAAACGCTAATTGATACAAAAACATAGGGCTAACTCTACAATGCCCGGTTGTAGCTTCTGGTCTCACAAGATAAGTAACTTTTTAATGTCCACAAATATTAATATAAATGTTCGTCATTAAGCTGGGTAACCATTTACGGAGCTAGGAAAAGCAAACACACTAATGAGAACTCCAATACTTTACATAAATTGATTTATGGTTATGCATACAAAGCTTAAGGCTCACAAGGCCTAATAACTAAACACCAACTATGTGCGTTTCACCAATTCCTTTGTATGTAACGAAACATTAAATGCAACCTGTGACAATAAAGTTCGGTGAATGACGTCAAATTGCTAACGGTCGTAAGAGTGCACCATCGTCGTATCCTGCCCCAGACAGGTCGAGACATGTTTAAACAAATTTGAGAGAATCGGCGCTGCGAGTGTGTTTATTGTGTTTATACAAGATATTGAAGAGAGAAGGCGTAGTACGCGTGGTCGAAACCCAAAATGGATCAGCGAACGAAAGAGACTCATGAAACGATGAGAACAGTTTACAAAGAAAGATCTATTCCCCTGATGTGTGTTTATGAGTGGTTTAAACGGTTCCGAGGAGGCCGGAACACCGTAGAAACGCCCCCCGAAGTGGCCAGACATCCAACGTAATGTTACGACCCAACTGAAGGCTATCCCTAAAAACGACTACTCCAGGAGTTTCCAGGACTTGTACAGGCGTTCCCAGAAGTGCATTACCATCGACGGGGATGACTTTAAAGGATAGTAACTGCTGTTTCATGTAAGCGAGCAATCCACTCTCAATATGCCATCATTCACCGAACTTTATTGTCACAGGTTGTAGTAAGCACAAAGACAAGAGTCCAATGGTTATTTGAATTAAACATTCTCACTTAGCTCCATAATCTTAAATTGAATTAACGTACCTCGTAATAATTGAAATTGAATATCAGATTTCACATAAACAGGTTTACGTTCAAAGCACTTGTTACAGAAACACAACTTGTAGTTGTACTCAAAAAAAAAAAGATACAGTTCATGTCCGGCCTTTTCCCTTCTGCGTGAAGGCTTAATAAAGAGCGACTGGATAGAGAGTCCGAATACGCGAATAGATAAAGTCTTCAATTTCTTCTTCGGATGAAGCGACCCACGTTGTCGTCCATGAAGGCTATCATGCCTGCTGGAAAAATTCCGGCGTATCGTCGTCTTTCAAAGCAGCACAGGAATTTACCGTCCTCTGTCCTCTGTTGCTCCTGCCAATAGTCCAGTGCCAAGCAGGTTAGGGTTCCGCAGGTGACTGGCGTGAAAATTGAACTCGATAACGAAGGCTCCGTTCGTATTTCCGTCGTAATTTTCGTCTTTTCGCCGTCGCGCCTTTTCGAACTCTCTGAGCAATTCCTGCTTTCCCTCGCCGTCCGACGTGGCCGCCGTTTTCTCGCCCTTTATGCGAAACTCCTGCTCGCTCGTTGTCGTTCATCCAGCCTAGGCTCGCTAGCCGACCTATTGCCTTTAGGCCTTTTCGTCCGAGCCCTTCTACAGGCGTTGCTACTGACGTCTTTTTTCAACGAACGCCAAACTCCTTCTCCTCTTCCTCCCACCGTTTCTTGTCTCCCTGCTTCTCCTTCTCCTCACAGTCGACTCGACCATCTCGCCTCTCTCATGGGGAATCTCGGGAGCTCTCGAGCGATGAAAATATCTCGCTTTGTTACAGCGGGGTTCTTTTCGCTGTAACACAGTTGGAGGATACGGATTCACTGCTTCTCGATTTTACACAAGTTAGGGCAAAGTTAGGGCACAACCTACCTCAGAAATGCACAGAATAACATGTTATAAATGTCCATCCAACGCTCCGCGCATGATTTGTGTTGCGAAGAATAGCGTCGTCTGTAAGAAACCGGTCTAAATGCATGAGAAAAATTGCATCGCGATGAATTCACGCCATTTGACGGAATTGCTACGCAAACCTAAAATATACTTGAAACACTTGATGGATGAAACATCCTCCCGATTGTATCAGCCCAAACTGAAACGTCAATCGAACAGATGGCGTCATTTAGTGCTGTCCTCATGAAATCAAAAGTGCGTTAAAATCTGAATGTAACTGGCGTTCTTACGGGTTTCCACGAAAGTCAAAAGAGCGCCAAATCTCAATAATGTGAATGTGATGTTGATTCTAGTGTTCGACTGTGGCATCCGCTTCCCAACTGTTCCCAAAGTTCTGTAGGCCATAGACCGTTCCATTCGCACCATCCAAAGTTTAGACGCTTCCATAGGTGTATCATGGCTTCCACATAGCTAGCAACGGTCCTACAGATGCTAAGGAATACACCGAAGAACCGTAAAGAAGATATCTCTTTTGTATCGGTTGTAAGAGGCAATATGGACCAATACTTCGATCAGAAAAGATGCCGTATATCTTCACAGAGGCAAGATGGACCACTAATGAAGAAACAACCCACGTACTTTCACTTTGAACACAGACTTTTGAAGTTACTAATATTTTTAATTACCTTATCATTACCTTATTATTTTTTATCCAAGACAGGCAAATAACGTTTCAAAGAGCAATTAGTGTGTCAATTCTTAGGTAGTAACGAGTAAGATATGCTTGCATCATCAGAAGGGAAGATTCAATGCTATCCAGATGTCACTCGAGCAAAAATCGTTCGAAGATATCCGCTTAGTGCTGGGGGTCGCACTAGTGAAATGGAAACGGAAAATTGTTAAATCGCCCGATTCGCGAGTGGAAACGCTTCTTTACGCATCCTTGGCGGATCGACTGAGGTTAATGCGGGCGATTTAGTTGTGAAATAGGCTTTATGCGTTAAATCCGTTTTAAAAATTTCATTTAGCAATTTTTCGCTTCTTGACAGACGATTTGAATATTTTTTTTATTAAAATGTCATCCTAAGCCTAATGGTACCTATGGATATGCCATATATAACGAAAATCTTTATATTTTATAATCTAATTATGGGTATTCTATGTGTACACGACTATCTTGGTTGCTTCTTGAAGACTGAGTTTTAAAGCTTTGTTTTCTCTTATGCACATTTGAGTGGCATCGAATTTTAATGAACAAGGTAAAAAAGGGTGATAAGACAAGAATGTTTAGGAGTATATTTTTAATACATAAATAAAACTACTTTGCCAAAGTCATGTAACACCCCTATCATTTATATAAAATCAGCGACTATGTCACAACAAAGAAAAAATGTAACAATGGGTTATTTCCTGATTATACAATCGGGTGGGTTCGCTTCTAGTCTTACATAAAAATGAGGCATTCCCATGCAATTTAAATGTTGTTCATCCCAACACTACACAACAGAGGTCGCTTATATGCTGTACGTACGGCTCAAAGAAAACAGCTTTCGGACTTTGAGAGGGATACAATTAAAAAGAGTAAATACCTTTTGAACTGTGGATGTGTAGACTATCAATGGGAGACATAAACCAACCGCTTTTCCACAAAGAATTTTAATGAGAATGGGAGAATTAAAATTCTTTGTGGAAAAGCGGTTGGTTTATGTCTCCCATTGATAGGGATACAATTGTTGGTGCCACCGTACAGGCAAAACTGTTAGAGAGACGTCAATCCTGCTAAACATCCCAAAATTATCCGTTACCAAAACGTCATCCGGGCATGGAAGAGCAAGGGCACATGTGTTCAGCCTAGGACCGGTAGACCCAAGATTGTGTCGGCCAGAGACCGAAGGGCTCTTTGCAGGGTGGTCACTGCAAACCGTAAAGCACCGGTTGATGGACTGACAAGATCCTTCTTAGAGTCCACTGGGACAACTGTAAGCACGAGGACTGTTCGCAGGAAACTGCATTCACTTAGTTTTCATAGCATAGCTGCGGTCCACAAACCGCACATCAGCACTTGCAACGCCACGAGGAGATTGCAATGGTGCAAAAAGAGACGCCACTGGACTCTGGAGCAATGGCGGATGGTTGAATAGAGTGACGAGTCACGACACACTATCTGGCAATCGGATGGAAGGTTTTGGGATTGGCGAATGCCCGGAGAACGTCATCTGGCAAGCTGTGTAGTACCCACAGTGAAGTTTAGCTGAAGCCCAGTGATGGTGTGGGGGTGCTTTTCGTGGTTTGATCTGGGTCCAGTCGTTTCTGTCGCTGGTCATCTGAACGCGGAGCGTTATCAAGACATCCTGGATAACGCCTTACTCCCTGCTCTCTGGCAGCACTTTGGAAATGGCCCTCTTCTCTTTCAACACGATAACGCACTTTGCCACAAAGGAAGGGTTGTCGGTAGATGATTTGATGAAACGGGGATGCAAGAACTTGGCTGGCCTCCACAAAGCCCTGATCTCAACCCCATCGAAAATCTTTGGGATGTGTTAGAGCGCCGATTGCGCGCAGCAGCGGAGCGCCCGAAACGTGTGATTGAACTGTCGAAGGTACTTTTGGCGGAATGACGAAAAATTCCTGCGGAAACATATAAAAAACTTGTGGACAGTATGCCCGACAGAATAGAGGCTGTGATAGCAGCGAAAGATGGACCAACTAAAAACTAATACATTCATTTTTCTAAGTGTTTTCATTAAAAAGGTGGTGTTCCATGACTTCTGATATAATAAAGCTTCAGGAAGAGGGAATTTCCAGCTAAGGCCTCCTTTTCCCTCTCCATGCACCAGGGGCTCACTTGCTCTTTAATGCTAGCGTTTTAAACACGCTTAAAACATTCTTGGATTAATGTAATTAGCATGGCTTAAACTGGTGATAATATAAAATAATTGCTTTAAATGTACAGACAACATTAAAACGTGAAAAAGTAGTGAAATTAATGACATTTCCTTTTTAATATTTCTGTCTTCTCAAGAATCAATTTAAATGTTACTGAATATTTTATATATTGAATCTAAATTATTAGATTAATTCACTAAAACAGCAATATATGAGCCTTATATAATATAATTTAATTGGTACGCGTTCGGTTCCTTAGACCCGTGTTTCTTAAACTTTTGTCTCGCGACTCCTTTCACACTTAAAAATTTAAAGGATTCCCCAACCATGGCTTTTTTATGCGGAAGATTCGTGATTCTCATGTTTTATACCTTCCATGAATTTTTGCGATCCCCAAGAGTTTTTTCCGACCCCTACTTTAAGAAACACTGCCTTAGACCATCATCAGGCGTTTCAAAATTAAATTTAAAATTTCAACAAATGTACAATACAGTAAAATTAAGTTATATTAAGTTGTTTGTGATTATCTTTGTTAACACTAATGTGAGATGTTTAATCCAATGAAGGAAGGAGAAGGATCTCTCTTTCTTGATTAATTTCCCCTACGCACAGCATATTTTAAGTAAAGGTCAAGCTTACCGGACATGACCACCACGATGAAAATATCTTTAGCATTAGCTTAATTCCCATTAAAGAATACATCAAAATCTGGGAAGTAAATAACACCGATAAAATAAAACTTAAGAATAATCAAATTATTCAAGAAACAATGATCCTTCTGAATGGGTGCATTCGGAGAACAGCCACTGGTGAAGTTCTCGAGAATGAGTGAATTCTCCGTGAAACACGAGAGAATTCCAGAATTCACGTATGTCTCGAACGCCTCAATGAATTCTCGGTGATATTGGTGGATTATCCAATATGGAGAATGTGAGCTCGCCAGATCGTCTTTCGGAACGTTATTTTCTCATAATCATATGAATTGTGAGTAAAATGAGCAAATGTGGGACACCCACAGTGAGGGAGAGGAAGAAGACAATATTCTGCTGTTTTGGAATGCAAAGAAAATTTTTTCATTGAAAATTCGTTTTAAATTTATAATGAGAAATAAAATAAAATGAAATAAAAAGGTGGAATACTGAAACACTAGTCGTGCGAAACTAAAATGGAAAAAAATAATTCAATAAAATGAAGATTATGAGCATATCTTGTTCATAAAAAAAGCCTATATTAATTTATTTTATCTAAATAAAGTATATATTTTAATAATTTACTTTTTGAGACATTTTATAAACATTTTACGTATATTGCTGTCATTTTATTTTATTTATTTTATTTAATGCACTCACAGGGAGTAAAAATAATTTACACAGTTAGAAAGAGCTAAACAAGCTCACAGTAAATGGCAACAAGTGTCAGGCATACAACTCAAAGCAAGCAAACAAAAAAAATCAATTAAAAAGTTTAAAACAGTAAAAGACTAAATATCTAAGGTTGAAACAAAATACGATTTTAAATTACGTTTAAAATGTATACAAGAAGAATTACAGTAGGATAACGTACAATGGACAGCCGAACTACGTAAATTAAAAAGGAGTTCATTCCATAGTGGTATTGCACTATAGGGAAAGGTTTTTATTATGAACGTTGGCATTTTGGAAGGGAGCTCAAATAGGTAACGACGAGTTTGACGTACATTATCGCCTGTTTTGAACCAATCCCTCACAAAGTTCGCAGGGTGGCAATCGTCACGTAAGGCACTCTCGAGTTCTGAGAGCAGGGCAACTTTATAAATGCTATCTAGTATTGGTTTTAGTTCACTCTAAATTTTACAACTCAATCTGGTTTAGTTTTACTCTACATTTTTATTAGTCGTCGCCATCCAAACGTCATTTTCAGTTTTTCCACTATAGCTTTTGGCGAGACAGAAAAGTGAAAAGAAAAACGGGGAAAAAGTGAATTCTCAGTGCAATCTTGAATGTCGTGAATTCACCGGCGGTGGTATCTCCAACGATAAAGTGGAAATAGTGGAAAAAGTGGCTGTTCTCCGAACACATCCATTGAAATTAAATAATTAAGCTAGCAATGACAACCAACTTAATAAGATAATTTTTATTGCCCGTTTGTTCATTGTAGGAATTTGAAATTTAAGTTTGACCGCCTGATGATGATCAAAGGAACGGAAACGCGTAGCAATTAAATTATATTGCTGTCACAGCCTAGCAAGCGAGGCAAGAGAGGGAGATCGTCTATGCAGACGACGTTCTCCTCTGAGGTAGGCACAGATAGGGATGTGCTAGCGAAGGAATCGGGTAAGATCGATTCCTTATCTCTGAGAATCGATTAACCCGGTTCTGGAACCGGTTCCCTTCTTACCCGTGGCACCATCTATTATCAATTCATTGAAGTATTTGTTCCTATGCAAGAACTTATCATTTTTATGCAATTCTTATGGATATTCCATTAAATATATTAGTAAGAGTCCCATGTTTTTATGGAAAACTAGAAGCGAACCCATCCGATTGTATAATCGGAAAATAACCCATTGTTAGATAACGCATTGTTAGATTTTTTTCTTTGTTGTGACAACGTCCACCGTCGCCGATTTTTATAAGCTTTTATTAACTTTGCTGTGTTAGTTGTTTAGGTCAAATCTTGTAATCAATATTAAACCAATTTTCCGACAAGCTAGGGAGCTGCAATTTGACACACTTATGCAGAATCGATGACAATTTATGATAAAGAAAAAAATTTTCAAATCGGTTCATTGGTTCGTGTTCTAATGGTACTAACTCATTACTACGAATTGATTGTTGTAACAATTGGACATTTCGTTATGGCGAGAGTAAATGTATCTATTGTTTATTGTTGCAAAATTAAGCTGTATTGTTGCCACTAAATAAAACATTATAAAAGCTTGGTTTGATAAAACCTTTTTCCTCTTAACTTGTATATAAATGATGTTAATTATTTCGGCACATCGAAATAACAAAACTTTATATGGCATAATTGATTACGCGGAGTTACAGATAGAAGGAAATACGTTCGAGTTTAGCTATAAAAAGAATGACGAATCTAGTAAAAAAAACAACAGGATTCTTGAAATGTACTCTGAAATGGATATTTCTTTCAGTTTCTACATTTAAAAATGTTTCTCAGAATTTTTTCGGTCACTTCAAACAAAGTTTTTAGGCCTAGTGTACTTTTTAGCTTCTTAAATAGGTACATTTAGATTTTAATGATTGAGGGTCTGGCAAGTTTGTGAACATTTAATCTTTCTATTTTAAACGAACGGTAGAATCGCTATTTACACTCCAAACTTTCTACACGCCTGAATAGTTACAGATAACGTCGCCGCGTGGCTGAGTATGACGTTCGTGGAACCGGTTCCTCGCAAGCGATTCGACTCCAGTGCCGCGATTTGAAAGAATCGATTCTCCCGGTTCCAGGTGTCATTCGCGCACACCCTAGGCACAGAGACAAATGAAGAGGTTATTTTCGGGCGCGTTCGACATCGCGCAATAAACGCCTTTGTGCGTCCACTAAACGCACTAACGTATTCGTCATGGAACCCGCGCGTGTTCGTCATCGCGAGTGCGCGCACTACCGGGCGTTTCGTGCGCGCACGAAATGACCCTAGGTTAGGAGTAGAGCCGTTTAGTGCGTTGCAAGATGGCGCCGCCCTAGAGCTTGAAATGTAGCGATAGATAGTTCGGAGTTTTAGTTACCGTTGAAGAGCCAACAGGTATAATAAAATAATTGAAATCTGTATATCGTTTAAACTGACATTGAAATCTACTGTGTAATGATCGATTTCGGCGTGTTATATGAATGCAGATGTTATGATGGGTTTTATTTTGAGTAGTAGGCTTACTATTCATGATAGCACGGGTGAGGTGAACATCCCATTTTCGTGCTCTTTGCCTTTTTCATGACACACACAAAATGCACAACACTTTTTTCACCACTCGCTCTGAGGGACGTCACTAGGTGCATTTAGTGTACGCGCCCTTCATTTGTCTCTGGGTAGGCACACAGACGGAGGTGCCATCTCTTGCCGCGAATCAAAGGCAATTCGTTGCTAGCGAATTTGGTCGGCGTAAAAAGCCGAAGTCGGGAGCGCTGCGAGAGGGCGTTGCGCTGGTGGAACGAGAGCGAGCGAGAAGAAGGGGATTAGACCCTGGAGTTTCAAAGCGTACGGACGTGAGAAGAAGTCCAAGCGAATGTTTTTCGGAACTGCCGCGTCTCCAGCTAATAATTCAGCTGAAGTCGCCAGCTTCGCGTCCGCAAGTTACAGTACATGTAGTGACAAAGTGCAAACCAATGATATCTAAAGCAACTGGATCGCTGACTCTATCTGCAGTCGGCATTGAGAAGTGAAGCCAAAATACGTCTTAAATTTTCCCTTCAGGTTATTGACTAGTAGCGTAAGGTGGCCTAAAAAGCAAGGTTAAATCCCTCATAAACGCTCATAAATTGACTAGTAGGTTAAATCCTTCAAAAATAATAATTCCTCATAAACGCTCATAAGGTTAAATCCCTGAAAAACGCTCATTTCTCATAAATGATCCCTTCAGGTCATTGACTAGTAGCTTCAGGAGGCCTAGAATTACGGCCTCAGTTCTCTCCCAGTGAGTCAGCGATCCAGTTGTTTTAGATATCATTGGTGCAAACAGAAGGGACTGCGTCCGCTCGCCAAGACTGCGATAATTCCTTTTCTCATTATTTCGCCACAGGAGGAATAGACTCACGGAGGACGAGAGCCCCGAACCTAACTGACGGCGGGATAAGGCAAGAGAGACGTCGCTAACACGAAAGAGAGCGTGTGTTAGCCGCCAGCAAAATAAATGGCGCGTTCGACATCGCGCACTAAACGCCTTTGTGCGTCCACTAAACGCACTAACGTGTTCGTCTTGAAACCCGGCCGTGTTCGTCATCGCCAGTGCGAGCACTACCGGGCGTTTCGTGCGCGCACCAAATGACCCTAGGTTAGGAGCAGAGTCGTTTAGTGCGTTGCAAGATGGCGCTGCCCTAGAGTTTGAAATGTAGCGATAGATAGTTCGGAGTTTTAGTTACCGTTAAAGAGCCAACAGGTGTAAAAATAATTGAATTCAGTATATCGTTAAAACTGACATTAAAATCTACCTGTGTAATGATCGATTTCGGAGTGTTATATGAATGTTATGATGGGTTTTATTTTCAGCAGTAGGCATACTATTCATGGTAGCACGGGTGAGGTGAACATCCCACTTTCGTGCTCGTTCCTGTTTTTCATGACACACACAAAATGCACTACACTTTTTTCACCGCTCCCGCTGAGCGATGTCACTCGGTGCACTTGTCGAACGCGCCCTAACTGTCGATTAAGCACGGTGGAAGGAAGAGTAAGCGACGGGTTTCATCTCCTCACTTCAAAACAGCTGGAAGTGCTCTTCCGAGTGACGGCAAGCATCAGCTACGTTCCTGTCAAATCGAGGTGCCTCTTTTGGTGTCCCTGCAACTACGTTACTGCGTAACGATTCAAAGGGTAACGTCCTTCTCCGACATTTTGCCCGAAGAGATTGCGAGTTGCTACAAGGAGCAGAGCCAGCCACGTCAGGAAACCATTATTGCCCCGTGGGGTTTATCTACATATTTCCGAGAAGGCCTCGGCTGCGTGTACCCGGCTCCATACGAGGTAAGTCTAATTCCTTTTCCTCTCTGAATAAAAGCTCGCGCAAGGGCTAGCAGACTGGCGAAACATTAACATAGTTCTTTATGCTAATTTATAGGTCTGCTCGAAGACAAACGCATCAGCGTCGATGCGATCCATGTGAAGGCAGCGAGGCAGCCTTGATTGATGTTATATGGATTTAGTTGGAGTTCTCGTCAAGATTGCGGTCTCAATAGTATTATTATTATTTTTATGGAACTGTAGATTGTTATAGATTAACATTCAATAGTAATCTATTCTTTGTTTACTCTTTAAATTTATTTAACGACACTGGTGTATCGTGCTGCCCCTTTAAGAGGGTGGCATTTTCCTTTAATAAAATAAATTATCTTTATCGAATTCAATCTATCCTGTCCAGATTTTTATGCTCACACGCATTCCACTGCATTAATCTAAATCTATACGTGACAATTGCTGCTTTAGTGAATAAATCTGCGGAAGAATGGGGCTACTTATTGGTTTCACAATGTCCGTCTGTCCGTCCGTCCTCTTCATAATTTCCGCATTATTTGAAGCAGAAGGTTGAAATTCGGAATGTATCTTTACTATGGGCATGTGCACCTTCACTATTTAGTTTGGTTTTGACTAGCCCATTGGCGTCGGAGTTTCGGGGGTGGAAATTAGAGGGGGCCAAAAAGGTCTACGTGTATTTATGCATATAAAAAAAGTGAAATTCGGTATGCAGATTCATCTAAGCAAGATCTCCATTACTATGAAGTTTAGGCCAAATTGACCCAACGGGGTCGGAGTTGTGGGGATGGCATTTACTTGGTCTTTAGAACTATAGTAACATAAGGTATGTGATATATCATTCGATCGGAAATGATGAGAAATGAAAGAAGATAGAGCTCTTTTACACTTTCTAAATACTACGTTTGAGAAAATCAATTTTTCGATTTAAAAAATTGGGGAGGGGGGTTAAAAAATGAAATAAAAAGATTAATATTTGTAAAAAGATTAATATTTAAAAAATGCTGGAGTACATAACCGAGATTGCTTCAGATTATTGTTTCCATTGCTTTGAGATATTGGATGTGTGTGAACCTGAGAAAACTAACTCAAATTGCATAGTTTTAATGTTCATCTAGAATTAAGTGATCCACTTTGCCCTACTCTCCCCTAAACAGTGCACCGAGATAATGAAATTAATTCCCCCAAGGAGGGTATAGGAAAGCAACGGGAGCTCCGAGATCAGATATTTTTATCCTTTTATCTGCACTTTTTAGCCCCCCCCCCCCTAATTTTTTTAATCAAAAAGTTGATTATCTCAAACGTAGTATTTAGAAAGTGTAAAAGAGCTCTATCTTCTTTCGTTTCTCATCATATCCGATCGAACGATATATCACATACTACATGTTGCCATAGTTCTGAAGACCAAGTGACTGCCACCCCCCCATAGCTCCAACCCCATTGGGACAATTTCGCTCCTCATTGTGATATACTGTGGATCTGGTGTAGAGGAATTTGCATATCGAATTTCACTCCTTTACATGCCTAATTACACGTAGACCTTTTGGTCCCCTTTAATTCCCACCCCCACAACTCCGATCCCAGCGGGCCAACCAAACCAAATTAAATAATGAAGGTGGGCATGCTAATGGTAAGCTGCATTCTGAATTTCAACCTTCTACCTCAAAAAATGTAGAAATTATGAAGGGCACGGACTGACATTATAAAACCAATAAGTAGCTCCATTTTCCCGCTACTTAATACGAGCGGAAGTAATAATAGTGCTTAATATTTGCGATTCTGGCGCAAAAAATAGGTTGTATGTTAAAACTGAAATTCTTTAAAAAGGAAGGAGGCTTTACTTTATTCACAACCATTAAGCAGTAAGCTATTTTTTTAAAAAAAGATCTACGTCATATCGCCGAAGGGAAAAAATGTTTCGTTCTTCTTGAAGTTGGTAAATCCAGGCATGTTTCTGAATATGTCAACAAAAAATAATACGCCGGAGGATTAGCATAATAAGATCTGTTATTACATCGGTCCTTGCAATGTATGAAGTTCTTTTTAAGAGCAGGAGGAAGAATTTTATTTGGGTATGGTATGAAATATTAAAGAAAATGATTGTCGTGCATGTTTATTATTTTTCATGAAAAATCTCTTTGAAGGTAATCGTTCCTTCCCATCATAAAAGCAAATCAGGAGTTTATAATAACAGAGCGCACCGGAACAAGAGCTTAATCACTATCAAGCTAAATTGAAGAGCATCTTAGAATGTAAATGATCGATTTTATGCCTAGACAAGCAACACATGAGCGATTTTGACATGAAACAAGATTAATTATACGAAAACAGATTTTGGTCACGTTTCACACAGATGCATCTTTGAGGCATAATATAAAGGGTTTCAAAAAAAAAAGTTAGACCCACTTGAATAAATTTCATTGCCGATTAAATGTTGGAAGGGTTTATCATGCTTTAATGTTAATATTTATAGTTTATTAAACTCAGAATCAAACTATTAAACAAAAACAAAAACAATTCAGAATCGTTATTCACTAGAAATTCCGACTGTAAAAATTAACGATGCTTTAGACGAAAAAACTTTGACACCATCATTCTGAAAACATCATGGGATAGTGCCCCGCCAATGGGGTTAGCCGCCAAAGTGAGATAACACAGTGGCACTACTGTAACATACGCTGTTCAAATGGATATGTACACTATCTGGCCATTCGTCACCAGACACCCCATACCAGTAAGTTAAACCGGACCCTGCAAGACATCATTATCGTGTAGGGCTGCCTTTCGCCGCAATGACATCTGCAACCCTTCGAGGAAGACTTTTCACCAATTTGCGATACGTGTCGGCGGGAATCTTGCTCTATTCATTCTTCAAATTGGCAAACAGCTCAGTAGTGTTCTTTGGGCGGCATAGCCTGGCTCTCAACCGGCGCTTCAATTCGGCTCAAAGATGTTCAGTGGGGTTGAGGTCTGGACTTTGGGCTAGCCTGTCAAGAGTTCCCACACACATTTCCTCAAACCAGGTGTTAAAAACGCCTGCTGTATGACAGAGAGCATTGTTGTGCTGAAACAGGCGTGGATCATTACAAAATTATTTCCACAATGTCGGTAGCGCAGAATTGTCCAGAACTGTTTGATACGCTTCGGCATTCATGGTTCCGCGAACTAAATAAAACAAGACGACCAAGACCATACCACGAAAAGCAGGACTATACCGTGATGCCACCTTTTCCGAATTTCACCATGACACAACTCCGTAAATATCGTTCGCCGGACATTCGCCAAACCCACACACGTGCATCGGACCGCCACAACTGGTAGCGGGATTCATCGCTCCATAGGATGTTTTCCCTTTTTCTGGAGCCCAGTGGCGGCGATCCTTGCACCACTAACACCGACGGGTCGCATTGAGAGCTGTAATATTTAGCTTGTGAGCTGCTGCTTATCCGTGAAAACCAAGTGCGGATCTCCCGGCGGACGGTACGATCACTTACATCACTAGACGCCGCCTTTCGAAAGGCCAACGTTTTTAATAAGCCTTCCGGTTTGACATCACCATACGTTTCAAGCATCGACGGTCACGTTTTGTCAGTTCGTCAATTTACTGGGCCTGGGTTGGCATGTTATCACCCCCTTTCGCTTCCACCTCAAAATAACATCACGAGCGGGGGTTATTCGAGCGGGGCATCTGAAGTTTGTTGGACATCTCACGGGACAAATGCTCAAACCTGTGGGCTTTAATGATCATCCCTCTTTCTTCCGCACTAAGTTCGCGTCGTTTGTTCATATTGATTGCAGTAGCTGCTATGAATGTATTCTAATTTGTCAACGTCTTTTATAGATTGCATGACGTGTACGGATGATCCACTTTTCATTTAGAGCATCTGCTAACTCAGACATGATGGATCAAGTAGACGAGCACGAAATTGACGTTCCACAAGTGTTCTGTTGGGTTGAGGTCGGGAGTCTTCGAAGATCATTCAAATTCTTCCATCTCCATTTCATTGATCCATCCAATTATAGATCCTGATTTGTGAACATGTTGCTAAACAAACGAACCAATGCCAAACTGTGCTCTCTAGGGGAGGATTGTCTACAACATCGAAATCCATAGTTTCTTCATATAAACCAAAGTATTCGGGCCATTTCAAGAGAAACAGCACCATCCTCATATGCGATGTCACGTGGATATCGTCGACGGCCGACAAGGACGTCGGGGAGAAACGACGTAGGTGACGACGATGACGTCGAGCGAGCCGCTCCGAAACACGTGAGCGTGAAGGAAAGACAGAAAAGCTATCGTCGGCGACCGGGAAGGTCGTGTGCTCGTATTCAGCGCGATAAGGCGCAGATTCAAGGCCCTCGTCAAAGGCTCCGTAGCAACTTTAATGCCAGAAAGGAGTTTTCGCCGAACTGCGGTTTGCAGGCGACGACGACAAGATCTTTGCAGAGCTACGGACGCGACGACGGAGGAACGGGGAACGCAGCCGGCGAGCAAAACGCATTCGACGTGGAAGAACCGGAATTTCCGAGGCAAGAAACCGGTCCAGAATTAATCTTTTCCACCGAATGGGAGAGCCGCCTGAGAACGATTATCGAGCGGGCCATCATTTTCGTCGCGGGAGAGATTGCAAATAGTAACGGAGAAGGAAAGACCGACGCACTTCCCTCTACCCCGGCGACGACGAAAGGAGCTCATGGACAGTCCCCGTCGATAGAAGGAGAAACAGCGGTTACCCGTCAAGTTGCTCAACGAGACGGTAAGAGCCTTATAATATTTGACATTTATCGGAGTCTACATAGTAGCTTCAGCAGAACACTGACGTTACTGTATGTAGCCGGGCATTTCCGCCGCCAAGAAATCTTTCAAAGTTTAGGTTAAATTGAACTATCTGCACAAATCGCGAGTCAAATCGCAAACGCAAGTCTCACTCTCGGCCCTGCGGGCCTCGCTGGTCAGTGTTTTCCGTACCACTCTCGGCCCTGCGGGCCTCGCCGGTCACTGTTTTCCGTTACTCGAACGCCTTCGGCGTTCTGTCTACGACGTCCCCCTCCGGGGGCAAATAATTGATATATACCCCAACCTATTTGGTTACAGGGGGCAGTTGGTTTCCCCCCGGCCGGTTACAGGAATCGCGACAATTCAGTTTGCGGAATAAGTCATCTCGCGATTTGTGCAGATAGTTCAATTTAACCAAAGTTTATTTCAGCCGGATTTGGTTGAACTCG
Organism: Rhysida immarginata; assembly: GCA_023313115.1. Lineage (NCBI taxonomy): Eukaryota > Metazoa > Arthropoda > Chilopoda > Scolopendromorpha > Scolopendridae > Rhysida > Rhysida immarginata. The sequence goes on along the minus strand of JAHWFO010000211.1, from coordinate 3,763,140 downwards.
GCGAAGGAGAAGACGCAGTAGGAATTTATTCTTTCTCGTTGAGTGCGTACTGTATTCATGGAACGGGAGGATTTATCCCTGCGCATATGATGAGATTTTTCTTAGCAGGAGGAATTTAAGTGCCGAGAACTGTGTCTTCTTTGAGTGTGCGATTGGGTCTTATGCACGTACGCGGAAGTGTTTGTCAGAGTGACTTATTTTACTCTCTTAGCCAAAAGCAAAGCAGCAAGTGCTATGCTCCTTTTCTGTGTTTATATCATATGGCTATATATATATATGGTTAATTGTTCATCTCAATCTATTTTAGTGCATTCAGAATAAAGTTATTCCTACCAAGATAAGAGTGTTTTACAATAATTCCTCTATTATTGCGTCATTGAGGTCTAAGAGACCAAGTGTTGTGCTACGTGTTTCTTGGTCGTATCAATCTATTTTAGTGATTTCTGAAATAAAGTTATTTTGACTAAGTTAAGAGTGGTTTCCAATAATTCCGTTATTATTGCGACATTAAGTTTAAAGAGACCAAGTGTCTTTCTATGTGTTATTGAATCTAGAGTGCTTAATTCGAGAGTTAAGCTGATGTAGCTTAACTATTCCTGTGAAGCTCGAATATTTCGTTGAAAGGCGAAAGTGCATTCTTTTCTCCAAAAGAAAGTGTATCTTATGAATCAAGTGTTGTGAGTGCAAGATTTCAAATAACACAAGGTGTGCGGTATATGGCAGTGTTTGTGTTTTGTGGTCTGGTTGTACCTCATGAATTGGTGGTGTAGTGATAGTGAATATATTATTGTTTTGAGTTTTTGATTTACGCTGGGCAAATCCACGAAGGGTGTATTTGTGTGTTTGGACACCCGGATGTTATTTGCTTTACGGATCAGAATATCCAGGCTGATTGTTCAGGAGTGTGTCGTCTAAGATAAACGATATCATTTGGAGAAGCATTCAGCGGAGGCGGCAGTGTATGCGTCTCGTCTTATTTTATTGGCTACCAGCGCAGTTATCTACAAAGTTAAGAATTGCTCGACGAGGAATTTATCCGAGGCTGGAATTCATCATGAGTTCATCCGCAGCAGCTAGAAGAGTTTTTGCTTCGGCCGAACTAATGTTGCACGGATCCAGAAGTTAGATTCGGAGTTTTCTTTTATTTTGCTTCAAGGATAAATATATCTCGTTACAGAGGCGTCCAGGGGTTACGTCCTGCGTTTTCTTTTCTTGGGAATTGCAGCAGCAATAATTTAATGGGATTTTGGAACTTTATAGTTTTTCATTTGATCTTCATTCCAAGTTAATCTTCCACTGTGCGAAATCAAAGTGACTTTCATCATTTTCGTACTTTTGTGTTTTGCTTTACAACTTAAAATTTGCCATGAATAAAGAATTTTATTTTAATTATACGTTCCCGCTTTTCTTGTCTCACTCTGCGAAATCCACGTGACATGCGACAGTTATCACTATACAATAAGGCATGTAACGTTCGCCAGACATTCTCCATATCCATATGAGACCATTATTGGACATCGTGATCTTAGGTGACAGCTTCCCCATGGTAGGCCATCTATTTCAACTCCCACCGAACAGTTTTGATGCTTGCGATGGTGCCTGATGCTTTTTCAAATTCCATAGAGATCCTGGTAGCAGAAACAAATCGATTAACTCGAATCCTACGCAGCACTCGCTGATCTCTGTCAATGAGTTTACGAATCTCATAGTTGTTGCCCCTTCACGCCTCTAGTTTAAACTTAGATAGGTTTAATAGGCTCAAAATCTCATGTACTGACTTCCCACTTAAATGATGTCTCAAAATCTCATACAAAATCACGCGTTCTGTACTGGTCTATTTTTTGTGTGTTAACTGACCTGGAGTGATGTTTTACAGCTTTACTTATGCGTTTCACGCTGCCACTAATGTCATCATTCGAATTTTCCATTCTGAAGTCATCCTTAATTAATCTTTGGGATGAGTAAGAACACGTGAGAGACACCCAAAAACACGTCATCAATTGCTTGAGGGTTTGAAGAAAGGCTGGGCGAACATAATGAAACATTAATATTAGACATTGGTGGAGGCATCGACAAAGGGATCGTCGCGTGCGTGTGCTCACGTCACCAATGCTTAAAAGATAAACAGAAAGTAATATTCTTGAGGAATCGATTGTTATATGACATGCCATTATCTTGATATACTTTATGGTCGCTGTTTAGCAGGTGAATTCGACTTGAAGGGGTACACGAAAAATCCTGAAAAGTTGATACAGCCGAGTTAAGACTTTCAAACACGAAAAATTCTTAAGTTATCGTGCAAACGGTGGATGGACGGCCGGCCGGATAAACGTACAGACCAAGCGTGCACTTTTATAAGTAGCTTTTTGCTAAATCTCCTAATAAGGGCAAGTGAAATAAAATCTTTGTGTCTATAACAATTTAAACATTATGACATTTCATAAACTTCAATTGAGAGAATTATCAGATAGTAAAGAGTTTGCTTTCAATAAGATAAAGACTACTTTCTATTCTTTTAATGGCAGTATTAATTAAGACAATTATTGCAGCTAATAACCTTGGGGGTTTTAAAAATTCGATTTAATTTTGCCATGACTTTAAAAGTTGTATTCATCAAGCGCACCAAATTGAGGTTTTTAAAATTTCCTATTTCAGTATTGCTGAATTTATCTGCAGTAGAACGAAAGTCTGCAAACTTTCTCAATGAAACCCTATTAGAGATACCAATATCGTCAATTCCTTGGGCAAGTGGGCGAAGGAGTCGATGGGTTTTCTATTGGTGACAACCTTTAATTTCTTTGAGGTCGCTGTCACTGTCAGGGTACGCTTCAGCACTCCGACTTATCAGAGAAACGATAGCGAGAAGACTACAGATTGTTTGATCATCAATTCTGGTTCAGTAATCTATTAATCAATAAAAAATTTAAGATTAAGCTATGCTTTAAGAAATCCGCAGCATGATCAAGAACGTTTAAGAACTTGGATTTAAAATTATTTTTCGATTTAGACTTATACGTGGCGAATTATTTAAAAAATTTTCAATTGTATACTCATTTATTCTGTGTAAGAAGTATAAGAGTTATTCAAGTGAAAAAGAGGACATAGTAAATTACCGAATGGGTTAATGGGGCATCTTCAATACTTGCATAGGTAGTCTTATGATGGTGATCAGGTATTATGTGTTCAACGTTCATTGAATCAGTCATGATCATTTGAACTGTATATTAACACTACATTTTAGACAAATGCAGATTAAAACTTGATTGTCACAGGTAGTGGTATACCAGTCTAATACTGGGCTCATGCTCCATGGAGCGTAGAACTGCAAAAATACGACGGGGCATGGACTTCATGAGCTTGCTGAAGTATTTTCTAGGCAGCGGATACCATAATTTCTGCAGAGCGGTCCACAAGTTGTTTTATTGGGTTATGTTTCGAAAACAATGGTTGTAAGGGGTGTCCCAAAATTCACGCAAGAAGTAATTTTGATAGAAAATACAGGTTTTTAATTAAAAATTGTAAATATCTTATTGATTCATAAAGTATACTGTATAGGGTTATGTATGGAATAGCATATCGGGTAAATGGCCTCCACGTTTTTGCTGGCACATACGCACTCTTTTGTTGAAATTTTCCATGACCGTTTTGCATAAATGTGGTTGAATTTTGTTGATACAGTGCTCAATTTCCTCCTTCAAGGCATGGGTGGTCGTGGGCTTGTTGGCATAACCTTTAGACTTCAAAAAACCCCAAAGAAAAAAGCTCAACGGCGTTACGTCACATGATCTGAGCAGCCAATTCTGATCACCAAAACGGGAAATTACCTGACCAGGAAATGACTCATGCAGTAATTGAATTGTTTCTCGGGTTGTATAGTTTGTGGCACTGTCTTGTTGAAACCATATGTCGTCCACATCGATATCTTACAATTTAGGTACACAAAAATGGATTATCATGTCGCAATACCGATAACAATTAACTGTTATTGCCTTACCAGCCGCATTTTCAAAGAAGAATGATCCGATGATGCCTCCAGCCCAAAATCCACTCCATTTTTAATAACCCTGAACTGTCAGCTGACTTTTTTTTCCTTGTTGGCAACATTTTACCGCACAAATGGCGCTAAATTTAAGTCTTGCGTGAATTTTGGGAAACTTTTTGAAAAAACAGTGCGTACGTGCCAGCAAAGTCGTGGAGGCCATGTACCTGGTATGCTATTCCATACATAACCCTATACTGTATACTTTATGAATCAATAAGAAATTTACAATTTTTATTTAAAAAAGTGAGTTTTCTATCAAAATTTCTTCTTGTGTGAATTTTGGGACACCCTTTGCAATAGGCTGTGGCTACGTTCACGGCCACCGTGAAGGCGTAACGGTTCACGACAGTAAAGAGTGACGTCAATTTTATGAGACGTGGTCGCAGTTGTTGCCGGAAGTTGGAAAGAAAAAACACGAAAAATACTTTAGGGGGGGGGGGGGCGGGAGTGTAAACTTTTATAACTCAAAACTGGCTCATCAAAAGCAAACAAGTTATTAAAAAAAAATTTGTCTTAATGTGAAGAATCCGAGCATGTCGAATTTATTGAGTTTGGTTCGCGGGTATGGACGCTACAGCAATATCTTCATTTTTAGAAAAAAAATTAATATCTCCAAACAGGTTAAGCAATTGTCATAAAAATACGTCAAGGCTCAGTATAAAGTACTCTCAAACATTAATTTGGTTCTGCTTTTTGCAGTTTCGGATAGTTGCACAAAATTGGTTACACACGTTTAGACGGATTTTTTTTTTAAATTTCAATATATATTCTGGAATCATGAGTTTTTAAGTCGTTTTCGGAAAGAAAAAAATTGAGTTGGGGAAACGGACACATAGGCCTTCACCCTTACTGAGTCGTAGGCCAACAAGAGGTGAAATGGTCATGATAATAAAGTTTACGAAAAACAAAGTAATATACAGTATTATTATCATCCCCGTGCTTACTTGTGAATTTACCTCCCCCCTCTCCATCCACCCAATAAGAAATTTGTACTCCAATTAGTTTGTATATTCAAATATTGAAAATTAAATACTATAACTCTTGGAAAAATTATGACCCCGTTATTTATTATTTCAAACAATGCGATTTCAAAATATATTTGGTTGCTGTTCATTTATAAAACCTGTCCAACTCTTGATACGACTTGAAACTTCTTCCTATTGAACTTATTTTTCCAGTTGAACATTTACACAATATGTTCGTTCACCGCTACGGCCGTCCGCAGCACGAAAAGTGCCGCGAAACAATTCCCGGGAATATCGTGTGACGTCACTCCTTTGTCGTGAGCCGTTATGGCTTCACTGCGTTTACGATAAATGTTATAGTAAATGTTCAACCTCTGTTTTCGTTTAAATTGATGAACAGTTTCTGTTTTTTGCCTTTTCTTTCAATAGAAACGCACTACATTTTTTTCAGTGCCTCTATATTCTAAACGGTTGGATCAATTGAAAAAACACCAAGAATAAAACATTCTCAAATGTTGTGTATGATCTGAAAATACCATTAAGAATAAAATCTTGTAAACATTCCAAGGAGGAGCTTTAGCAGTGAAGCAGAAATATATTTATACATTTATTAAAAGAAATTACCCCCCATCTCGAGTAGGGAAAGGCAAGTGGCAGATCCTGCTGTCATCTATTTTAACCCTTTTATCTGCACTTTTTACTTTTCCCCAAGTTTTTTAATCAAGAAAATTGATTTTCTCGAACGTAATATGTATAAATTGTAAAAAGCCTCGTATCTTCTTTCCTTTTTCATCATTTCCGAACGTATGATATATAACATGCCATATACTGCCATAGTTCTAAGGACCAAGTGACTGCCACCCCCGCAAATCCGATCTCCCTGGAACAATTGAGCCTAAACTTCATAGTACTGTAGATCTTGCCTAGAGGAATCTGGATACCGAATTTTACGCCTTTAAGTACCTAAATAGCACACAGATATGTTGCCCTTCCTGAATCCCACCCCCGTATTCCGACCCCAGTGTACCAATCAAAACCAAACTAAATACTACAGATGGGCATGCCCATAGTAAGCTACATTCTGAATTTCAACCTTCTACCTCAAAAAATGTAGAAATTATGAAGGGGTACACAATTAAGACATTATAAAACTAATAAGTAGCTCCATTCTTCGGCTATTTAATAATATAGATTATGAGCACTTGAGCAATCGTGCGTCGACAAAGCGATTTCACGTGCGCGCGCCGATGTCAACAATGCTCAAAAGATGAACAGAAAGTAACAACGTATTCCTTCTTGACAAATCGATTGTTATATGACATGCCATTATCTTTGTATTCTTTACACTCACTGTTTTAGCACGTGAATTCGACTTGAAGGGGTCCACGAAAAATTCTGAAAAGTTGATACGGCCGAGCTAAGACTTTGATGGTCATATTTCTGAAAACAGAATTTGAAAAAGTTAATTCGTTTTCAAGTTATCGTGCAAACGGCGGACGGCCGGACGGCCGGATAAACGTACAGACCAAGGGCGCATTCTTATAAGTAGCGTTTATGCTAAAGCTCCTAATAAGGGTTTCCATTGCACATTTCAAAGTTGATTTCCATATTCGAAAATGGCGTCTTTTTTTTTTTTTTGGAAATGTAAAAACGCCTTACATAAAAATGCAATAATTCTTCCATTGAAAGTACTCTGTCAGATTTGTATTTTATAAATTGGCTATTGGGTCACTTTAGGTCACTTAATAATATGTACATTAAAGTACTCTAATCAAATCCACACTATTGGTCATATAGACACAAAATTTTGTACAACAATGCTTTGAAACCAAGAGAAAATTACTACAAATATTAAAAATCCATACTCCAACCCCTACCCTCTTATATCCCCTCCCCACTATATGTGGAAAATGATGTTGGTGGAAAACGATAGATGACGCCATAGAACTAATACTACCAGATTCAATAGAAGATATGGTCTCTGGACTTGTAACTTCTATAATGCTATGAAGTTAACAATATATAGACTCTCGCGATACCAGCGCCAGCTAGTGATTGTGAATAACAGCAGACAGCTAATTTCTGGTTGCGAGGTGCAATTCAGGAAGCGCTCAACAGCTGGTCCTAGTATCGCGAAGGTCTACATTAACAATGCCTTCAGATAGAATTCATAGTGTAGCCGACGAGAGAGACTACTATGGTCAGATGATTTTTGAGTGCCCAGGCCTGACTACGGTAGATTCCGAATCTTATTGTTAACATCGTCACTAAAGTGAAGCCAATTGAAGCCATGACAGTTCTGGGGAGGAGTAAGCCGTGGAATAGTTTGCTGTCTGGCTGCTTTGTTTTTGAAGATTTTGGGCCGAAGGAATAATTAATATTGTTCCGCGTATAACTGTACCAATAGACACGAAAAAGGATCAGGAATCATATTTTCCACAAACATAAATCAAAAATACATCCCTGAAATCAAAATACGTAACTGAAAGATGATCGAAACGAAATTGAAATTAAAACCATGATCGAAATATTGTTTATAAAATATAATACAAGGTAAGAGGAAAAGGTTTTTTTTTCAAACCAAGCTTTTATAATGTTTTATTTAGTGAGCTAAATAAAGCTTAATTTTGTAACAATAAACACATTTAATTCTAGCCATAACGAATTGTTTGTTGTGGCAATTGGACAGTTCGTAGTAATGAATTAGTACCATTAGAACACGAACCAGTGAACCGATTTGAAAAAATTTTCTTTAACATAAATTGTCATCGATCCTGTGTATGTGTGTCAAGTTTCAGCTCCCCAGCTTGTCGGGAAGTTGGTTTAATATTGATTACAAGATTTGATCTAAACAAACTAACATTGCAAGTTTAATAAAAGCTTTTAATAATAAAGATTATTAATTTCTACGTTTTTAAGAGACTTATCTCCAATTTTAGATTTTTTCCATCATTGTGGTAGTATTACACAGCTGTGTGCTAAATTTCAACTTTATAACTTACTTCCAAGTTGCATTTTAAAACCGGAAAAACAAACAATCGGTTTTCATAGAAACCGGATGAGTGGTGCTGCATTTGCATGACAGGCGGTAGTTGCATGGTACCATCTTACGCAGTCCACTTGGCGTAAGATCCAGGAATTGGATCTGGTATCTTGGTACAACAATGATGACCAGTTTCGTCTTTATTGTTGTATAATCGATAGTTTAACTTTCTTATCTCTCGATGACGTTGCTAAAGGTATGAGATACTTGCAAACTATCCTTCCACGGGAACCACCTCAAGCTGAGGAAGTGCTCTCCTATTTTGATCGCACTTACGTCAGTGGCACTTTTTAACAACTTGCCATTGCTAATGGAGCCCATTTACCTTTGAGACTACGTCGTGTCTCGCCTATGTTTGCCCCTGGACTATTGAATGTTCATGATGCGACCATGAACTACAATCCCCGTACCAACAACGGGTTAGGGTCATAATCCCTACAGCCACAATCCCGACACCCAGAATCCCGACGGCCAAAATCCCGACAATCCAAAATCCCGACAAGCCACAATCCCGAAAAACCGAATTCCCGACTTATATGTTCAGCTTTATTAATATTTTTAATTTATTTTTATTATTAAAAAATGTTTAATAAAAATATTCAATAAATTGCGATTCAATTATTCATCATCAAATTCAATTATTCAATTAAATATTTATTACTTTTGTTCATCAAATAGCCACACACAAAACTGTAACACAAAACTTTAACGTCTGCAATCAAAATGAGACGTTATGTGCAATACCACGAAGATCAATGGTCGGTTTACTCTGTCTCTAAATACTGCCATAAGTCTTCTCTCTCTGTCGAGTACAGTTCTCTTCGGAATAGGACGTGGCTTACCGCGAAAAATACTTCCCACTTCTAAATCTACTCGTTGATGTTTTTTTGAAATTCCAAGTCACTTATAATTCGTGATGGTTTTAACTGAACGTCATTCTCTTCTGCGAAATCAACTATATTTTGAAATAACCTTTCATAGCACACTTCACTTTTATTTATCGCAATTTATTGAATATTTTTATTAAACATTTTTAATAATAAAAATAAACTAAAAATATTAATAAATCTAATCGTATAAGTCGGGAATTCAGTTTTTCGGGATCGTGGCTTTTAGGGATTTTGGCCGTCGGGATTTTGGGTGTCGGGATTGTGGCTGTCGGGATTACGGCCCGCACCCACCAAGAACATCTGCGAAGGGTGGAACAATAATTATTTTTACCCTTATAGGTGATTATCATCCGTCTATCTGGCACATCATTGAAGGGTTTCAACAAGAAGAAGCAACAGTGAGTACCATAATCCAACAGCATGCAGTTGGCATCCATCCAGAAATCAGAGTTCAGCCACGATATTTGCAGCTCCAAAGAGGTCTCTAAAACTTGTGCAACGATCGACAACATAATTATCCCCTGGTTTTTATTTAATAGCTATAAAAACTGCTTCGATATTTGTTTACATGCTGTAAATTTACCAAAACAATTGTTCACTGCAAATGTTCTGTAAATT
>JAHWFO010000211.1:3738008-3748516 GCA_023313115.1 Rhysida immarginata | reverse complement strand
CCCTTCCCCACTTTCTGGGGTTTTCATTTAAAATTATCTGCTTTTGCTTTCTAATTCCCCTCAACAGATGGCGCGGGTGGGCGAAGCCGCGGGTAACAACTAGTGCTATTTAACTTTCTTTAAAATTCCCAAAAATATTTGATGCTTAAGTGGGAGTGGTTTCAATTTTTAAAAATCAATTCCTAATAATCAAGCTAAGTTATACCAGTTTTAATTTAGAAATTAACTATCTTTTTTTAGCCAAATTTTTTTTAACTTAAAGAACTCTGTTAGTAAAAACAATTTTTTCAACTAAGACTGATAGCTAGGAATGCAATATGTAACGAGATGTTGACTTATTCGATATCTATTAAAAACATTTTTATTTTCTTCTTTTCTTTTCCTCTAATGATTTCTGTTAGAAATTTTTTTCTTAATAATTTTTTTCCCATTCTACATAGCTTCCTAACCCAGTTTGGAGAAGATATAAAAAGCTCTTCACGACAACTGCCTAAAATATTCTTGTCGACTTATTGAAAGGTGTCAATATTCATAAGCAATACAAACATTTAATTCAATATAAAGTGAATGGTCGTCAGTGGCTAATCTCATTCTTTCACTCCTATTTCCTATTTATTTTTGAAAGTGAGAATTTCTTTCACTCAGTCATTACATTTGGAAATGGATAACTTAATGTAGAAGTAATTTCGAATTTAAAAATTCACATATTTTATTTGTTATTTAATTTATTGAGTTATTTCCGTAAAGATTCTTATCTTTAAAACCCAAATAGTGACAGATAACAATGAAATAAAAAAATGTTCATTTATATCTATTTAAAAACAACTTAAAAAATATATAATTAAAATAGTTAAAATGCGTCCTCCATAATTCGAATATGGGCCTAGAACCATTCTTGGCCGGCAATATTAATCAATGCTATACATTTTACTATACAAAATTATATAGTTTAAAAACTATATTTATTTATTTACAATTACAATAACAAAGTACAATAAATTAGTAATAATATTATAAAAACAAAAATAACTATTGTATGAATTTTAAATAAGAGTTTTTGTATAAAAAAGAATAATTAGGGATAAAAAGGCGCTCAAAAGGCTTGGAGGCTTGTCCACGGGCATCCTTCAAACTTTTACAGATCAATATACAAGATTAAACACAGTATAAACAAGATTAAACAAAGTATAAAAAACAGACTTTAATGAAACTTTCACTATCGCCTAACTACATCAGTCCATATCTTGAAAACTATTGAACCGATTTTGATGAAACTTGGATTTATCCCTAAGTTGAAAGATACTTACTCCAATAAAAAAAGAATTTGCAATTCGATTTCTAGTTTCTGAGGAATACGTGGACAAACATACATACATACATTTTTATTTATTTATTTATTTATTTATTTATTTATTTATTTATTTATTTATTTAAAATTGTAAGCAACAGGCTGAGTGCCCAGTAATAGCTTACAGCTGAACAATTAAATTGAAAGAAAAAAAAATTAACGTACAATAAATTTGTAGATAAAAAAAATGAAAATATTATTAAAAAAAAAATTGTAATGAAAGAAAAATAATTAAGAATTACAGAATTGGAAAAATATTTTCTATAATAATTTTTTTGAAATGGTTATAACTCATTGCATTGATATCAATCAGATTGGATATAATATTACACAATTTAAACATTCTATAGAAGGGTAAATTTTTAACAATTGTTTTTTTTAGTAAAGGTAAATAAAAAATTTCATTGTTTCGGGAATTGAGCTTAGGTACGCGTAATTGAACATAATTAAGAAATTTAGAAGAGTAAATGATATTATGATAAAGCTTAAATAGCAAACATCAAATATAAGCCTTCTTTTGAAGTTGGTTAAAACAACGACTTAAATGAAACTTTCACTATCGCCTAGCTATATCAGTCCATATCTTGAAAACTACTGAACCGATTTTGATCATACTTTGATTTATCCCGAAGTTGAAAGTTACTTAATCCAATAAAAAAGAATTATTGCAATTCGATTTCTAGTTCCCAAGAAATACGTGGACAAACATACATAGACACACACTTATGAAATTTGGCATACTTGTTTAGAAGCCCACATAGACTAATATATATGAATATTGTTGGAATTGCACAAAATTTATATATGATAGTCTATGTGGGCTTCTGAACAAGTATGCCAAATTTCATAAATGTATATATGTATGTATATATGTATGTTTTGTAGCGCGCCCCTGGGCGAGCCAACTAATCAGAATGCTAGGGAGCAGGGGTCGGCAGTGAAGACTGAAATGAAGCAATTAACTATCGAGTAAACGAAATTGAATACCCTTTTATTACTTTTAATTTAATTGACAGGACCAATCATTGCGATTTCCACAAATATCAATTATTACATATCGTATTCTATGTATAAACAACTCGCTGATAATAATTAAAGTTCATTTTTATATTGACTCTGACAAGACTGAAATCTAATTGTTGTCTCATTCAAATGGGTTCTTAATAGAGCTTAATATTGGGCTACTCAATTAAGTCTAAAATGGAAGAGTGTGATCTCTCCCCAAAAGAATTAACATTAACAAAGTTCTATTTTAATTAATCATTAGCGAATCACATATGCTCGAGAGTGTCTATCATCTTAATCTTGCATTGGTTTAGAGATTCCGGTAAATTTTCGGTATCTGCACAATCGCAACTGCGAGTCAAATCGTACCCCCCCCCCTCTAACGAACTGATATATACCCCAACCTATTTGGTTACAGGGGTCAGTTGGTTTCCCCCCGGCCGGTTACAGGATCGCGACAATTCAATTTGCGGTTTTAGTCATCGCGCGATTGTGCAGATACCGAAGATTAACAGAGATTCCTTCCCAAGCTTCTACATTCTGCATCGCACTGATAAACTATGGTAATCGCTCGTGTTGGAATTCTCAGCAGAAAAGGAGGGGGGGAGGAAAAGGAGCGGCGAAAGAGGGAAAGGATCGGACGAAGGAAATGTTAGTATTGGGAAAACCCACCCATTACCTGCCGCCGATAATTCTGCTTATCAACCATGTTCGTTTACAGAGGACGTTCACCAGAGCTGAACTTCAATGTGGGCTGCGACAACGTAACGAATTTCCAAGCAGCTATGCAGATTGTCTACGGTTGCTGGCCCAATGGTCGAACAGTGATTCTAAACGGACAAAAAAGAACAAAAAAAAACAAACTCCAAATAGCGTAAACAACGTGCGATTTTCATATTTCAAAATGATATACAGTATTTCGGTGTAAATACTCATCTATTCGTGAGGCGGTGCAAACAAACTTTCGATTTCAGAGCGCAACTGGCGTTCTGCAACGATTCCTGGATTATCTTGCCGAAAAGGCTTCCCAGGTAAGATTCAGAGTTCGGAGTAAGGCTCGTTTCAGCCAGTCTTCACTCCCTCTTCAAAGTAGTGTCAAGTCGGACTTCATCGACTTCAGTCTCTTTCATTTAGTAAAAATGACTTCTTCCATGACGGAAGGCAAAACTTCTACACCCAAGCCTCGTCGTCAATTCTAAGACTAATTTATCCAGCCCTCCGGCGGAAAAAAAAACGAAAAAAGGAAGCCGAAAACGCTCTCTCGCGCTTTATCATTTTTGTAACTGCTTCCTCATTGTTGGCGTCCGTGTTCCAGGCAACTGGGATCCACAACAGTACACAACAAAGGGTGACGGACAACAATTCAAATCATCACATTTATGAAATTGTCAAATAAAAGTCTCTTCTACTCATATTCATAGCCGAATAATTTTCCATAGCAATAATATAATCGTAACAGATAGTTTTCTAATAGATGTATTACGATTGCAAAAAATTAAGCTGGGGCGTTATAGTATGTATGTATGTATGTTTGTCCACGTATTCCTCAAAAACTAGAAATCGAATTGCAATAATTCTTTTTTTATTGGATTAAGTATCTTTCAACTTAGGGATAAATCGAAGTTTCGTCAAAATCGGTTCAGTAGTTTTCAAGATATGGACTGATATAGCAAGGCGATAGTGAAAGTTTCATTAAAGTCGGTTTTTTTATACTCTGTTTAATCTTGTTTTGAAGTCGGTTAAAATATGAACGGATTCAGTGTATTGTATTTTAAACTTCTTCGATATGACAGTAGTCTAGATTTTTATTATTTAGTGGAATTATAAACCTAAATTTTATTTATGCTAATTTAATGATCCTACAGTTCAAATGAAAACTATCTTCTGCTGCGTAACTCTTTAAGATTCTAATATTTTAAAACTGCTTATGTAAATAAAATTGTATAAATTAAATTTGTGAAATAATAAGATTCATTGCAGCATATATACAAAAATAAATCTCGCATAACTTGAATAAATTGGAAAACTCGAATTAAAAAAAAAAAGAAACCATGACGCCAGCAAGAACTGCTTATGAAAAATTCGCTTCAGGTTTTCTTCATGAATAATGACTGTAGGGTATTATTGCTATTCTTTCTTTTATAACTCGTGTTTTGGAAAATAAGAAGCGAGGGGGGAAATAAAGCCAATTATCTTGAGTTCAGAATTTCTTCTATTTACCAGTTCGTCTTCATGTAAATGAAATTTCAAAATTGAATATTTTAAAGTAGAAATATTCTATAAATCGTTTGAAAGTTTTTCTTAAGAAACTTTCAAATTTCTTGCGAAGAAGCCTTCAAAGAAAGATCACTGCCGGCTCTAAACATTTTAGCGCCCCGAGCGAATATTTCTGTTTTTACCCCCATGTCGAATAGTTATCAATAATAATAATAATAATAGGTCTAATTATGCGCCCCTACAGTATCGGCATCCTGAACGACCGCTCCGCTCGATCGTATGTTAAGCCGACCCCGAGTAAAGTAGCAATTTAATTGGAATTTATATTGATAATATACTACCAATTCTCTAAGAGATTCGCTAGTCACTCGACAAACGTTCAATTCTGTTATCTACAGGCATTCCAAATGGCGATTTTCACTGTTATTTACTTTTTGTTACAGGTGCTAAAGCATGCCACTAACCACAGGAGAGGACAGAGCTGATAAGGGCATGGGGAGGGAGGAGTGCAAGGGCTGTATCAGCGGAATTCAGTGAATGGCACCCTGATCGATAATCTGCGTCCCATGTTAGTGTTGTCCGGCTGTTCAAGAAGTTCATGGATACCGGGTTCGTAGCAGACAAACCCAGGTATGGAAGACCCACGACTGAAGCAGATGAAAACAGCCGTAGCACAGGAGGGGGCTCACGTAGAGCACGTGGAGCACCATAAGTAACAATGAGAATCGCCATTTAGAATGCTTGTAAATGTTGAACGAATTAAGATATGAACAAATGGAATGCACCATTGTTTTCCTTATGAAATTCTAGCCCGAAATCATGGGTCCCATGACCCCTTCCCATTTAAAACCCTACGGTGCATCCAAGATTGCTGCTTTTAAGATGGCCGCCGTCTCGGTCACCTGCACCATATGACTTCCCCCTAGGCCTAATATGTCCCACATGGTGGTTGTCCGTCAATTTCCACAAACACGAATTGTACAAGGGGTGGTAAGGGACTTTTGGCTCACCCTGTATAACAAACGTTCGCTAGTGACTCGACAAACGTTAGCTCATGCGACATATGTTCCAGCATATCAGTGCCGATGATGGTAATTGCATCAGTGTTTCTTTGACGAAGCTCTGGTAAGTCTCTTGGTAAAAGAGGCACATAAACTTTATCCTTTACATAAACCTATAAACAACGGAATACTTTTGAACAATTTGGAGACAGCTTTGGTCTGCCAGTGTCTGCGGGGGATCGGTGTTAGAAAGGACGAGACGAACCCTAGATTCCAGATCGCTTTTCCACTTTTATTCCAACGATAGATTCCTTTTACTGCAGCTTAAGATCTCTTGCATTTTATTTCAAGTTTTGGAAATGAATAAATCCTTTTAATTATTCTAACAAAATAGAAGAAGGCATTTCATAAGAGGTGCTTATACGATTACTTTGTTCGTCCGTTTGTACACCATTCCTACAACGGAAAGAGACACTCGTAGTGGATTAGAAGGAGCGAACCATCTAAAAAATGCTGGAGAACAGCCGCATAGAGCGAAAGTTATTTATGAGTGTACATTCTCCACTATGCGCTTGTTCTCCCCATTATTGGGAAATTCGCATACGATAAGTATAAATTCCTGTATCGTCTGCTGGTAATGGATCAGTTATTCAAATGATTGCCAGAGTCCATTGCTCGTAATTTTGCTTTTACTATTTAGCAGCTTCTATTATACGCTGTCCAACGAAAGAAAAACAGGGCGTGTCTAATTAAATTCCCAATTTCAATTGTTAGACATTTTTGCTAAATAAAATTAACAATGAGTAACAATTGAAATTGGGAATTTAAGTGGACACGCCCAGTTTTTCTTTCGTTGGACAGAGTATAGAAATGGTCAACTTCTCATGTATCATGAATGATATTGAAGTGGAATTAAGGTAATTTAAAATTCTAGTTTGCTCTAAATTAACAGATAATGTAGGCTTCTGAAAGAATATTTAATGCATCAAACCACGGCTTTCTAGAAACTACCAGGCCTGAACATTGATAAAACATTGCTATGTCGTTCCAGATAATCCAGCCCTGAAGTGAAAAGTCACATGACCATCTTAGTTCAAACAACAATATAATCTTCATTGTTTTCAACAAAAGAAAAAATACTGATTGTTAAAATCCAAGTTGGAAACAATGAAGGTTACATTGTTACTTGGTCAGATAACTTTTCCGCGTCAGAGCCTGTTTATCTAGCTGGCTTTGGGTGGTGCTATAATGTTGGAAAGAAAGGATGATGTGTGTATTTTTATTTTAAATTACGCTCCGTTCTGCTCATGACGTCATGCGGATTGCAAATACGCGCGCCAATGCCATCATCGTGGCGGAAAGCGAGGAGTCTGATAAAACTTTGAATCTTTGAAAAAGGTAAAATGAACATCACCGAATCTATTCTGAATCCCAAGTTTTAAATTCTGAATTTGACTTCTGAACCGATATTCTCGTAAAAAACGAAACAAGAAAAAAGTTGCCGCTTTTTTCTATCGAAGTCAAAGCATAGAGAAACTAAGCATGTTTAAATTAACCATGGTAAAAGCGAGTCAGTCTGCCAAGGTCCATCATCTGTATTTTTAATCTGTGGATAAGAATATTGGATTATCTCATTTCAAAAAAAATATTTTCCTTAATTTAAGAGCCTGGCCAGGTGGCCGAGAGGGCTAGTTTCTAGTTCTCGAGTCCAGCTGGGCGCGGGTTCGAAGCCTGCCGCGGGCATGGATGTCTGTGTTTGTCCCGGGCTGCATACAGATATAGCTTGTGTGAAAGGCGCAAAATGATCTTAGTAGTCGACGCCAAAAATTCTAATAAACCAACCAACCAACCTTAATTTAAGAAATGGTTTTAAAATAAAATAAATAAATAAAATCATCTGAGTTTTGTTATGGAACCTTTTTTCCAAATACTCCTCTACGCATATGCGTTATTATCTTTCGTAGACTTTGTCACATAATCATTTGATAATCTTAGACTTTTTAATTTTGTTTTTGTTTTTAATTTCAAACTTTCATAAAGCATTAAAATTTAAATTACTGACTTCAGTGTGCTGCTCGATAATCGAATTAAATATCTTTTGATTCTTCGCAGTGTTTTCACTTTTTTTTGTTTAAGAGAGATTGGCAGCGAGCTCGACTCGCATTTTGTTTAAGTGAATTTTTGTTTAAATTGAAATATTGAAGTAGATATCCAATAAACTTATTTAATCCCAAAAGAGGCTATAGTTGAGAATTCGGTTAAGACCCAATACCAAAGCTTGGTTTCTTTATTGACTTGTACTGAATTTTGTTTTGTCATAGCGAAATAACGTGATAAGCGTCTGCTTATTTCGAAATTTCCTAAGTTTGAGTAAATTTTCAAAATTTGAGAAAATTTTGGTTTAATCGTTGAATCTTAAGTAAATCTTACACAAATCTCTGAATCTTATAGTGAATCTGTGAATTTTTGGAGGATTCCGGCAATTCTAACATTTTTGAATCCGTTAATAATTCCCTGAACTTTGCAATAATAATTACGTTAAACTTACTTCTGTAATAGCACCCCTCGGCGGAAAGACAGGATCCTAATCATAACATTTCGTCCGTTGATTCTGTTACGTTCTCATAAAAGAAAAATGATTTTTAAAAATGTTTCTAATACTGTGCTATCCTTTCTGCCTCATTAATTTCCTCAAGGTATTGTGGATGTTAGAACAAAAACCTATATTAAATACAGCCAATAAAACAAAAAAATTAATCACGAAAATTTTAAGTGAAAGTTGGATAAAAAGATATCCAAGCTTTCTAATAAAAAATATGTATGTAAAATGCTAGGGTAGGCAGTTTATAACTAAATTTCTTGTAACTTCTATATCATAAAATTAAATAAAATTCCAAAATGGATATTAAATCCGACTTCATACAATCTAATCAAGAAAACTATATTGATTTGGAAAGGTTACATAAAAGGACTGAAAAAAAATTGTTTTGAAGTAGAGAAATAAACTTTTGCTTATTATTACTTTTGATGATATGAAAATATCATAAAATAATTGATAAATGCTGTCGGTTTATGTAAATACTAATCGGAATAACTTTTAATTTTATCTTGTGAAAAAATTCTTTTTACGATTTTTTAAATTTTTTATATGTATTTTTTAAGTATTTTATTTGTAAACTCGACTTTCCAATATAAGCCAATAATGGCTTCTGAAAATGCCAGATTTTCTTTGTATATTTCACCAAATATTATAATAAATTTTAATTATTATTAAAAAAAATCATAATTTTTTATATGAAGTAACTTCATATGTATTAATGAAAATATTTATAATATACAAGTCATTGCAGTATGTTTAAAGTGCATTTTTGAATATCCATGTATTTGCATATATTTTTTATTTAAATAATGTGTGTTAAAATAAGAGAAAAAATAAAATTATATTTATTTTCAGTGTTTAAAAACCTTCTATATTTAAATTTAACATTGAATTTTAATTATTAGAATCAACAGAGGTAACTTTTTATATATTTACTAACTATTAGGGGGAAGTCTTGTATTTAATGGAAAATGAAAATTAAAATTTATTCATTTAATACTTTATTATTATATTTTATACGAGAGACTCTCGTTGGCCTCGTTGGCCTCGCGTGCAACCCACGTGACGTCACGAAATGCAACGGAAACGAAATTACATGCACGTGCACACACCATCTTTTCTTTCCACCATGGGTGCTATTACAGAAGTAAGTTTAACTTCACAATCTTAGCGCTTCAAAATACACTATTGACGTCATGTTCAGTCTGGTAGTTTCTAGAAGGCTGTGGTGAAACTTGAAGTGCAATAGCTGATTGTTAACTGAGGGTACCGCCAACACTATCTCCACTCAGTGAAGGTGGTGTTGGTACCGCATAGGATTGTACCAAAGAACGTAAAACAGGAAGAAATGACCGTGGCGTCGGAACCTTTGATCTTAATGTAACGCCTGCAAGATGATCAGACTTGTGGCGCCATCGCACGCGTAGCAGGTATCATTAAAAAATATTACATTGCTATGAAAGCGAAATGTAACAATAAAAATTTATTTTCAGAATATTTATTGGAATTAAAATGTAAATTTTGGAATTTATTTTTATCTAAGCTGTAGTAATAATGTAGCATATTTTCCAGGCGACAAAAAAAATTATTATATTAAATCTTTCGCGAGAAAATTTACATCAATTTGGTTTTTTTACACAAAGATACCTCGTATAGTTCAGGTATATAAATGACAAGTAAATTTAAAATACGGTATATATTTGATTCTCAATTTTCGAATAAACATATTTGCTTTATTTATTTTTTTGCTTTGGAGTAGTTTTTTTTTTACCCGAGTCCGGATAATACAAAAAAATGAAGAAATTCATTCTCAAAAAGTTACACAATTTGAGATTGTTATTGTAAAAAGGAAAAAAAGGTAGAAAAAATATATTTTGATTTTTATGCTGTGATTTTGATTTAAATAATCTTCAGGACATTGTAAAAATAGAAGTCGATTTAAACTTGAGAATTTTTTTATTTTCCGATAACAATGGCCAGTTATCATTGGGTTCAAAACCTTTAAAAGTAAAGTTTTAGAACCAGTGCCTCCATCTCCTAAACGGTTGGATCAATTGAAAAAGCACCAACAATAAAACATTTCTCAAATGTTGTATACAATCTGAAAATACCATTAAAATAGAGTTCTTATTTAAGATATCAAAGTTGCCACCTCCTCCACCCACTGGGGGTGGGTGGGGGGGTGATTTTAGAATAGAAAGATTTCCCCATTAAAAATAATATTTTTTTTGTCTCTGCAAAGATTTCCGTACAATGCTTTATTTTCGAAACATTTCCATGTCTGCACTTTAATGGACCACCCTGTATGGCACTTAAAATAAAAGTCAATAATAATAAT
>JAHWFO010000211.1:3716615-3737608 GCA_023313115.1 Rhysida immarginata | reverse complement strand
GGTCATTCAGTATCAATGTTAATGGCAAGTTAATGAATTTATCTTCTACTCTCGAGCATGGAGTTGTAGACTGATTTTCCACATAAATGCGAAAATGAGCAGGCCACCAGATGAATCACCTCGGTCGCTCTACGAGGAGCTCAGCTCGTGCTCGACTTATCATTGGTATACGCTCATTAGGAGGCTCATTTCGTGCTTGGTTCGCGTTCGCTTCGTCAGATATATACGCTCTTTTACAGTATACAACATCTGAATTTTTTATTTTAATTTTCTCGTCCCCTGAAAAAAAACAAATTTATAAAGGGGAACATTGTTTACGTTTCAGGAATAGGTAACCGTAGCAAGTTTTAAAACTAGTAGTCATATCTGGCTCTAGGCTTTTCAACTGTTTTAAGTTTTCTTTATCCAAGTTTTCTTTCAATTTCATTCTCGCTTCATTCATACATTTACAAGCTAACTGAAGCAATACAAATACAATTCTGTATGGCAATCATGCATTGCTTCAATTAAATTCTGCCTGAAATTAATAATCTAACTTAAAAAAATCAAAATTGGTATTAAAAATAGAGTAGACATCTTGGTTGTCTTTGAAAAAGTAATCTAAAATCATTTAAACCATTTAAATCATTTAAAAAAAATATATATCGAATGATTTACGCTATTAAAAGTAAAAACACAATGTGTCGAAAAGATAATTCATCATAAATATCTCAGTATGCAAATAAAGTCTCGTGCAGCGACGTGAGATAAATGTGCACCAGCCTTCAATGGGGAACAATGAACGGAGGGATCAACGTCACAATTCACCTGTAAAAACATACTTGGAAAAATGTTACTAATTTCTTCCATTTCTGCAAATAAGTTTTTTCATCAAACTAAGACGTTTAAAGACTGTAACGGATATATTCGCTTTGAAGTACTACATACCGGATTAAACAAAAAGGTACGGCCAAACTTTCAGGAAACATTCCTCACATTACAGGAAGAAAATATGTTACATAACATGGATCTGATAACGGTTTATTTGCATGTTAGAACTCATTTTCTACAATTCTTCATTATTACATTAATCCAGCGTTGCCAGCGGAAGTATTGCCGGTAATTAGTTTTTCCACCGAAATCTGATTTGTTTTTACTTTGGTCCCTGCTATCTCAGCGACCTCTTCAGACAAAACACTGAATATTGCGTTAGAGGAAGGGGAAGGGGAGCACCTCGAATCGAAACAAAATAGTTTAAACAAAAATGATTTATCGCCAAAACTGATAAAAGGAGCACATTTTCATGTTATGGATACCTAAACTTAACATACACTTATAACAATAACCTAACACCTCAGAGAAAATTTATAAATATGAAAACTAAATTGTAAATTACTATTTCAGTAAACTAACGCAAAGAGAGGATTTATTATTGTAAGAACTAAATTAATTACCTTAAGAACTTGAAGAACTGAAAGGTTAAATGGAGAGTGTAGTTATAATTAGATATTTGAACAAATAAAAGTTCTTTAATTGTTAAACATATTGTTAAACGAAGTGAGCCTCAATTACTGAAGCGTTCTGTGTAAGCATCTATAATTTCTTATGCGTTTCTACGTTATCATCTACCGTTGAAGCAAGCGATTAGCTACAAGCAATCGGCGATATGTCTCACAATAATTAGTTATGGATAATATTAGGCCTAACAGCAATATGCTTTTGATACCAATAAGCTGTGGATAGCAATAGGTCTAACAACTCGTAAGGAATTGATTGATATATTACATGCCATATCTTAGCATCGAAAGTTTCCAAAGGTAACATATGGTACCATTAAAACACGTACTACTAAACCAATGGTATTCTGACTACCATTAATTACTCGTTATATTCACTCGTGACCCGTTGTTACGAGTTGTTTGATATACAGGGTGAATACAAAAGTCTGAACGCCCCTTTTATTTTTTGAACCGAAGCAGATATGTCAATTTTGATGAATCCAATGAATAGGAAGTTGTGGGTGGCCTATCGCATGGTGCACTTTTCATCATCCCAAATATGCAAATTAGGACACATTCAAAATTTATCTCAAAAACCGTAAGGGATAGAGAAAAAAACCCTATAGCAAACTTGTTCAGCATAAAAAAAACAAACAAAACAAAAAACTCATCCAAATCGGACCAACCAATCACCCACAATCACGTGGTGAACTGTTTGTAGCTTACAAACAGTCACACTGCACAAACATGTTACTTCAAACAGTTTAAAAAAAATTAATCAACAAAATGCTCGATGTGACGACCGTGGGCACCATAACACAATTGGGTACGGAACCTAACTGACTGGCAAGCATGGCTGGTGTCACTCGTCGGCAGGCTTCCTGGATTCGTTGAACCAGATTCTCCAGTGAGGCGGGCTGCGTAGCATAAACTTTGTCCTTCAGGTATCCCCACAAGAAAAAGTCAAGTGGTGTAAAATCAGGGGAGCGGGGAGGCCAACGAACTGGTCCTACTCGGCCAATCCATTGTTGTCCAAACATCTCACTTAGACGCTCGCGAACGACCAACCCGTAATGTGGAGGAGCTCCATCATGCTGAACCACGTGCGCTGATACGAGGCCAATGGCAAATTGTCAATGAAGTCTGACTACCACGTTGAGAAGTTCAGCCTGGTAGCGTTCTGCAGTCAGTGTTCCATCGTAAAAATACGGTCCAACCACAGTGTCATTGTACAATCCACACCACACATTGATTCTCCAGTTCACTTGATGAGTTGCTTCTCGCAGACATCGTGGGTTTTCGTCTGCCCAATGATGATGGTTGTGCCTGTTGATAACTCCATCCCTGGTGAAATGGGCTTCTTCTGTCCACAACACCTCATGAATGAAGTTTTGATTGTCATTCAGACAGGTAAGTAACCAGTTGCAGAAGGCGGCCCTAGCAACATAATCCAATGGCAGTAACTCCTGGTGATAATGAATATGGTACGGGTGAAAATGATGTGCGTGTAGAATGTTGAGAACAGTTCTCTGATGGCACCCAGCTCTGCTGCTTGTGTGGGGATTTGCAGCAACTGCAGCCAGAACAAGTGTTGTTGTATCCTCGTCGCCTTGTGCCCTTGGTCGTCCTCGTTCTGCATTAACATTCCCTGTAGCCTCGAATCTTTGAATAATGTGACGCATTGTTTGACGAGATGGATGAAGTACGTTAGGGTATCTGTCTCGATACAACCTAACTGCAGCATGCAGGTTTCTCCTTGCCTCTCCGAAGCAGAAGATCATGTTGACCATTTCCGGAATAGTGTAGCTTGCCATCCTGGAATCGTTCTGTCTTCTGTGTGCTGAAACATGCCTTTTATTTGCTTTTCCGCATGAAAGTGAATGTGAGTATGGTAATTTATGTTAAGTTTTTGATTTGCATACTTTACATGGTGGAAATATCAACATTCAGTTTTCCTTGTGCTGTGTGACTGTTTGTAAGCTAAAACAGTTCACCACGTGATTGTGGGTGATTGGTTGGTTCGATTTAGATGATTTTTTTTGGTTTTGTTTGTTTTTTTATGCTGAACAAGTTTGCAGTTGGGTTTTTTCTCTATCCCTTACGGTTTTTGAGATAAATTTTGAATCTGTCCTAATTTGCATATTTGGGATAATGAAAAATGCACAATGGGATAGGCCACCCACAACTTCCTATTCATTGGATTCATCAAAATTGACATACCTGCTTAGGTTCAAAAAATAAAAGGGGGGTTCAGACTTTTGTATTCACCCTGTATTACAAGTCATATTTTACCATTGAAAGTGCCAACGTACCATATGGTAAGATTAAGACACGACTACTAAACCAATTTCCACTATCATTATTTACGCGTTTTATTCATTCATGGGACGTCCTTACAAGTTGTTTGATATATTACATGCCGTATCTTAGCATTGAAAGTTCCAATGGTACCATATGGTACCATTAAAATACGTATTACTGAACAACTCCGACTATTATTAATTGCTCGTTATATTCACTTATGACACGTTGTTACGAGTTATTTCATATATTACACGCCATATCTTAGCATTGAAAGTTCTAACGATATCATATGGTACGATTAGGACACGTACTACTAAACCAATTCCCACTATCATTGATTACTCGATATTTTTATTCATGACACATCGTCACGAGTTGTTTGAAATATTACATGCCTTATCTTAGCATTGAAGTTCCACGGGAGCTGTATGGTAGGTCATGTACTACGGAACAATTCCCACTACCATTATTTACGCGTTATATTCATTCATGAGACGTTGTTACGAGTTATTTCATACATTACACGCCACATCTTAGGATTGAAAGTTTCCAATGGTACCATATGGCACTATTGGAACACGTAATACTAGACCAATGTGTACTACTGCTAGTTACTCTTATATATTCGTTCATCACACATCGTGACAAGTTGTTTGATATATTACATGCCATATCTTGGCATTGGAAATTTTTAGGGGGTATCATAATTGTACCATTAGAGCACGTAACGATTTCGGCTATCTCGCATTCGAACTTGTTGGTGGTTTGACCCATATTTATGGATTGGTAAAAACAGAATGTGAAAAAGTTAATTTGTATTCAGGTGAGCGTAATAAATAATAAGCTCCCGACGAATAAAGAAATTCTTTTGTTTAGGTACCATCTCCCCATTCTATAATCGTCAGTCACATGCATCCTGCACGCGAACCATCTCAACAATGTTTAGAGCACGCGTAGAGCCGAACAGAAGTGCTCAGCACGCGTTTTCCCCAGTGCAAGAATGATTTGTCTCTTCCAGCAATTCACTACACCCACTCTCTCTATTCCAACGCAATGCATTGTTGGAATTGTCTACAGACGGACAAACGGACGGACGGACATCTGGACAAATCGATTAAATAAGCATTTTTCTACTAAAATGTGTTAAAAAGAATAAAGAAACGCATCTCATACAATGTAAAACAAATGGGGAAACTTCATAGCTTACAAATCGAATGCAAAGCAAGATTTAAACAAACAGAATGATAAATGGAAAATAATTCTCATATAGTATTTTATTATAAACTAGCAGATCCCGTGTGAAAATATTTTCGCACAACAAAGTCGTATTATTAGGGGCTGGATATTATGCAGAACAATTTTCATATGTTTTGAGAGATCGTCCAGCAGCGTGTGCCCTCTCTATGTGTGCCTGTTCGGGTTGTAAAGTTATACAAACAATTAAACATAGCACAATTTAAAATACAGCCAGCGCCATCTCTCGTTATTAAAAATGAAAGATACACGGTATTCTCGCGCGAAAGTCTTGCACAGGTTGACCTTCATAAATTTTTTTAAAAAAGTTTCATTTATTTTCTGGTCTGATATATTTGATTTATGCGCTCAATACATTTAATTGTAGTTATTAAGTAGCGGAAGAATGGAGCTACTTATTGGTTTCACAATGTCCGTCTGTCCGTCCGTCCTCTTCACAATTACTGCATTTTTTGAGGTAGAAGGTTGCAATTTGGAATGTAGCTTAATAATGGGCATGAGTACCTTCACTTCATTATTTGGTTTTGATTGGCCCACTGGAGTCGGAATTACGGGGGTGGGAGTTAGAGGGGACCAAGTCATCTATGTGGTATTTAGGTAAGTAAGGGAATTAAACTCGATATGCATATTCCTCTAGGCAAAATCTACATTGCCAATCAACTTTGGGCCAAATTGTCGGAGTTGTGGGGGTGGCAGTCGCTTGGTTTTTAGACCTGTGGCAACATTTGGCGTGTGATATATCATTCGATCGAAAATTATGAGAAAGATAGAGTTCATTTATATTTTATAAATACTAAGTTCAAGAAAATAAATTTTTAGATAAAAAAAAATTGGGGGTTTAAAAATGCAGATGATGGGGTAAAAATAAATGAAGTCAGGGCTTCCGCTACTTTCCTATACTTTCCTCGGGAGGCTAAATTTCTTATTTCATTTACCATAACAAACATTCAGATGTTTACAATTATCATATTTAATGTTTTTACAATCACATTTAAATAGGAGATGTTTCTTGTTATTATACAAGGTGTTTTTAAATTTCATGTCAAAAATTATATGGGTGATGGAATATGCGATTCTAAGCAAAAAAACTTGATATGCACATTGGTCCGGACTTGAACGATAACTGAGATATGAACAGAAATAAAAATCCCGCCGCTAAGATCAACAAGTTAATAACTCACTATTTATAACACCTAGGATAATGAAATTGGAAGAAATAATAGGGTACATAAAATTGCGTATACCGTTAAAATTTGAACGAATTCCAACAAGTAGTTTCCGATTTACGCACTCAACATCGTAACACGTGCTCACATGTGAGTACTAACCACCACGTGTTACGATGTTAACTACGTAACTCGGAAACTACTCGTTGGAATTCGATCAGATTTTAACGCTATACACAATTTTATGTACCCTATTATTCTGTCAAATTTCATCATCCTAGATGTTGTAGAAAGTGAGTTATTAACTTGTTGATCTTAGTGATAGCATTTTTATTTCTGTTCATATCTCAGTTATCGTTCAAATTCGGACCCATGTTTATACGAACGTTTTTGCTTAGAATTTCATATTTCATCACCCCTATCATTTTTGACATGAAATTTAACAACACCCTGTATACGTATGATAATTTCCTAAAGTGACTTTTCGAACTTCGGTTTATTTCTGTTTTCTCTCTTTTTTTTATGTAGGTTTTTTCCTGGGTTTTTATTTTCTCAGCAGATGTCGCTGAGATAGAAAAAAAAAACGAGATCTGGATGGAAAACCCCAGGTCTGGCATCGTTGCATTACTCATGGGAAACATACAGGAACAGAACGTACCAGCATACGACAAGAAAATCTTTCTTACATGAAATGTTCAAAATGTCTTCTGTAAACATGGATGCATGCATCAACCGCCGTCGCATTGACTGTTTTCGTGCCTGTATTATGGAAAGCTGTAATTCTCGAAGGATACATCACCGCATCCGGGAATCAATGCGACAGTCGGTTGATCCAATATCCATGTTAACGGAGGGCATTTTGAACATTTCATGTAAGAAAGAGTTTCATGTGGCATGCTGATACCGTGTGTTACTGTGTCAAAAAGTTCTATTACCTGTGTGTTTTCCATGTATAATGTAATTAATGAAGAATTCTAGAAAATAATTCTGAGGTAAAAATTGGTTAGTTCTGAGTTCTTAAGCGTGGTTCCTACATGCTTAAAATAACGGCAGAAACCACAAAGCAGAAAAAATTTATGACGTCACTTCCTGCTTTCGTCTCTTCTGCCCGACTGAAAATTTCTTCTTTTTGGTGTTGGTGAGTTCATTGTAGTAAAGATTTAAATAAAAATTGTTGCTCAGACAGCAATGCTCAGGTGACTTTTCAATGGCGGCGTGTACTTCAACACGGCGCCAAAAATGCTTAAACATGCAAGAACAATGCCTTGACCACCGAGAAAGAAGGCCTCCGCAATGAAACTGAATACATTGTTCCATCACATAGATAGTGCATTGCTATTCGTATTTCTACCAATAATAAACCCTGAATTTGCACTATCTATGATGATGTAACAATGTATTCAGTTTCATTGCGGAGGCGTTCTCTCTCGGTGGTCACGACAATGCACGTTGTGCTGTAATGGTTTCTTTCGTAACGCTTTATGGTGTCATATTTTGCATGATGCTTTTTGTAGAATGATTCCAGCATTAAAACATTATCATGTTAACATTCGATATGATGATTGACGAGAATGAACGATTGAACCGTTGAAGCCGACATTTAGATCGGTCGACGGCTTCAGTGCAGAGCACTATCAACGTGCAAAATCGCCAATCTACTACTATCTTATTTTCTGCTATCTCATCTTTTGAATTTCTGCCATGTGGGATACCTCCAAGAGCAGAATGTAAATAGGCTGAAATAAAAATGCCCTGGTTTCTGCTATCTTATTTTCTGCTTATGGGAACTACGCTTAACATAGAAATAAAGCGTTTCCGGACCCGTGTCTATATAATATATTTTCTTCCTCTACATATGGGGAATGTATCCTGAAAGTTTGGCCTTACCTTTTTGGAGAGTTACACCCTGTATATTAATGGTATATACAGGTTGCGTAAGATATTTGAGGACAGATTCACGTCAAGAAAGAAAAGAGATGTAAGTCGAGATAATAACTTTATTATCGAAACATATCTTGAGCATACACAAGAAACCTTCTTGTTATATGGCTATTCAATGAACCCGCCTTCAGCTTCTATAACTGCTTCAGTGCGAGATCGAAACCGTCGACATGCGCGAATCAAATGGTTCGTATTGGTCATTACTCGAACAAAGGCAGCTTTCAATTCATCTTTGGTGTTATAGGGGTGTTCATTCACCACTCTCTCCACAACGCTCCATACGTACTAGTCCAACGGATTCAGGTCAGGGGAGTTAGGAGGCCAAAGGTTAAGGGTTACGTGATCATGGAAGTTGTCGCCATCCGTTCCTGTGTCATGTGATACTTGTGTGCTGGGGCAGAGTCTTGCTAAAACACGTAAGGCCTTCCGTTGCGTACCGTGAGTGATATCTGATGTTTTCATGGACAACATTTCTGATTGTTCCTTCCGGCACATGGTGATCTTTGGCAAGTGACCTCACGGGTGTTCTGGGATTGTCATCGATGGCCTGCTGCAATTGCTGAAAAAATTCAGGTGTTCTGATGATGTCAGAGCGTGAGGCAGGCTTTTTACGCTTTGCTCCTGGTGCAACATTGCCATCTTCGGTCTTCAACTCCTTCCGCACTTTGTGGACGAATGATCTTGCGACCTTTAGAAATCGTGATATCTCTAAATCGCTGGGCTGTGCCTTTATTGCCACGATTACTGCATGTCTCTTCATGATTTGTGTTACTTGATGGTTCGCCATTTTGCTTTCCGGAAACAGAAAGGACATACAATTTACTATAGTGCAGCAGTGCCAAACGAAGGTGTGTCCTCAAATACATTACGCACCCTGTATTTAGATTGAAGAGCAAAAAAACCTTAAAAAATTTTTATCGTTTATTTGAAAAATCAAAAATTACTTGTTACATAGTAAAATGTAATGATAAAGGAAAATCAATTTTGATTTTCAGGAAAGCAAACATGTAACTTCAAAAAAAGGAAGTCTTAATTTTAATGTGGCAATATGTATTATTATATGAATTTATGAAAATTTCGTAATAGTGCATTACCTTTATTAATCTTAACGAGACTTGTAAAATTACTGAAAAATAAATACCGCAAGTATTTTTTAAAATAATTCTATCCCAGAATTTATAATGAAGCGTACGTCGAAAATTATTAATAAAACAAGATAAAATTTGCTACTTACTGTAAACAACAGATGAAAGAGTATTGCTTTCGTATTAAATTCGACTTCCGAAAAGGATATAATACAGATGATTCTTGTAGGCACGAGTGCCGTCAATGGATATTCTTTTGTGACGACGTAGAGAGAGGTTGCATCCATTGACAATTTTGAGTACTATTCAGTTTCAGTCTTGTACTGCAGAGGAATCCGATTCGAACTTTTCATACGGCTCGCTGAATTTAAGTTTAGGTAATTCTTTTGAAGTGTTAAAATTTTTTACATAATTCATTGATATATCTGTACCACAAAGCTTCATACTGTAATGAGAAAACAGCACAAGTTCCGGCACAATGGAAATTAAAAATATACATTACAAAACTGAAGATGTTTAAGAATAATTTCGAGCATCTTCATATTTTATTGATATGGTTGAAGAACAGTAAAATCATCGCGTACGTTTAAATAAAAAAAAATAATGAAATATTTTAATTTTCGCAATATATAAATTTCCCGATTATACGAGCACTTTCTTTATTAGGCCCGCCGCAAATTGATAAAGTCGTGTCGACTTGTGTGCTAGCGCATGACGTCAGGGTGACCCCGCGCCGTCACATGTTGATCGTGCATGAGCTCCAAGATGAGCTCGCACCGACGCAAATACAACATCGGTCGAGTCGACCAGGTTTCGTACGTATTGCGCATAATGCGTGAGATACAGCTGCTGGAACGTGAGTTTCAATATCATTAATTAAGATCGTTTATTTATTTTATTTATTAAATGAATATAGGTTTAAATGTGTATTTATTGCATCTATTACATTTAGATGTGTAATTACATCTAAGTAACGGTGCATTTAATTATGTATTATTGCGTATGTGTTCATCATCTATAAATAAATACATGTATAAATCATGTTATCATGTGGAAAGTGTGTTTCGGCTGGGCGTCGCATTGTTGAAAATGCCACGAGATCGAGCCGCCGAGTCGAACGAAGTAGAAATTTTTCTACTGCTCTCGACCAGGTCAAAGCAGAGACAAATGAAAGTAAGGCAGGATCTGACGTCATTTGTCTATGGGTCGAAGTAGAGCCCTAGGCCGAAGTCGAGAGACAGGCAGGATCTGACATCATGCGAGCGCATCATGCGCATGAGCAGTGGGTGTCAAACGAAGTCGCTAGCGCACAAGTCGAAGCGACTTTCTCAATTTGCGGCGGGCCTTATCCATCTTTTTACTTTCGATTTCACGGGCGCCGCCATGTTTAAGTTTCGAATGCGTCCGCCATTACAACATGCCCCTGAGCGTAGCCATCATATATTTTTACACCTACGGTGGCTATGTTTTACGCTCTCGGGTACTCCGATTCCTGTTTCATATTTCGACATTTACAAATATTTTATTGAATCAAAAGCATTTGACCATGAAGAAATGAAAGCATATAAGAACTTAGAGGCATAAAAATATTTTCTAAGTATTTCTTGAGCCCGTGTATTATCACAAAAGCAACGTATTACATATCTTAAACCAAAGGCCATCTCTTCTCAGTGAAGTAAAAATACAAGGTTATATTGTATAAAAACTATTACAAGGTCACCTGTTCTCAGTGTCGTGTATTGTTACAATAAATATGAATGAGACAGATCAAAATTTAAACAATACGAAATTTATTAAATATAAGAGTAAACTCGAAGCTTTGACTTCATCAACAGATAATAAAGCGTCTGCTTCGAACCGCGTATTGGCTAATTTTCACTAATCGCACAATCGCACGATGACTGTATGAAGTTTTATTAATTTAACCATTACTTCTTAGCCTTTAAGTGGGACTACATGGAAAATTGGGTATATATCTGTTTGTTAGAGGAGGGATCTGGGGGATGCAGCCTGCTAAATAAAAAATTCGCGGATAGTGAACATTAACAAGCGTATTTAATAAAGCTCATATTTAATCAATTTAGTATTGTTTAAATTTAGTCCTGCCTCATTCATAGTGTAATAATGTTAACTTTGCAGTTCACAGCCTTAGTGGGGGCGCGTTCGACATCGCGCACTAAACGTCTTTGTGCGTCCACTAAACGCACTAACGTGTTCGTCATGGAACCCGATCGTGTTCGTCATCTCCAGTGCGCGCACTACCGGGCGTTTCGTGCGCGCACTAAATGACCCTAGGTTAGGAGTAGAGTCGTT
The DNA here is from genome assembly GCA_023313115.1 of Rhysida immarginata. NCBI lineage: Eukaryota > Metazoa > Arthropoda > Chilopoda > Scolopendromorpha > Scolopendridae > Rhysida > Rhysida immarginata. The sequence continues at coordinate 3,726,067 of JAHWFO010000211.1, read as the reverse complement.
TAGTGCGTTGCAAGATGGCGCGATGCAGCGTTGCCGCTTGAAATGTAGCGATAGATAGTTCGGAATTTTAGTTACCGTTAAAGAGCCAACAGGTATAAAAATAATTGAATTCTGCATATCGTTTAAAATGACATTGAAATCTTCCTGTGTAATGATCGATTTCGGCGTGTTATATGAATGCAGATGTTATGATGAGTTTTATTTTCAGCAGTACGCATACTATTCATGGTAGCACGGGTGATGTGAACAAGATCTTTCGTGCTCTTTCCTGTTTTTCATGACACACACAAAATGCACTACACTTTTTTCACCGCTCGCACTGAGTGATGTCATTAGGTGCGTTTAGTGTGCACATGCCGAACGCGCCCTCAGTTTAATAACTTTGTGAAATGTGAATAAATGATAAATAGTTATTTACTGAAGCGGCCTTAAAGGGGGTGGAGTCTTTCCTACTAATACACTGCTTCGATGCTCAATTACATTCTTCCTCTTTCCTTTTCTAAGGATTTTTTGAGCGTTTGAATAGACAACAACTGCACAGTATGAACCCATGCTGAATTAATAGTCAAATTGCAAGAATCAAGCCAAGGCACTACGAAGGCACTGAGCTATGGCATGGTCTCCTTTCATTCATTCATCGCTGTGGGCATGTTATAATGGCGGACGCACAGTGAGACATCTGGCGGATTCAGATGAAAACATCAGACTTGCAATAGGTGGATAATTCATGGCTACGATATTTTAGGTTATTTCCGAAAAGAGAATATAATTAAGAAATAAAAATCATAACTGAGTATTGCTAAGACTTATATAGGAAGTTAGACTACTTTGATCGGGAACAAACCATTCTATTAACGGTGATGATAGTGAAATTTCACAGGTATTCACTGCTACTCTCGTGTACGTTAAATGATGGGCAGGCATGCCGACATGAATGACCAGTGGTCGTCCGTTAGCTGAAGTTCATCGTCACGGAACTTTTGTGATTTTTCCCTGCATATATTTCTTAAAATATAATTTCGATAACATGATAAATCATTTACATATTAATTAAATATGTTACGATAATAAATTCAGAGCATAAACGCGACGGGGCTGATCGATGTCAGCCGAGAAACTTAGGGGATGATACGCTGAAACTTTTATCCTGAAATTTTACTTTCGGCGTCTCATTTATTATATACCTTGCTATAAACGAGTGGGTTAACGTTAATTTGTTTGTAGCCAACTTCGAGGACCTAGCCACACAAAAAATTCTTGTATGCATCGAGTGATTTGTAGGCCCTCATTTCTTTGTGTGTGATCCAGCTGTGGACGACGTAGCTTGAAATTTCGATGCGATCCAACGAAAGCAAACTGCTTTCCTCTAAAGTGAACTCCTGATTTAATAGGGTATAAGGATCAATACTATCAATATCAGCGATTTTTTGTTCATATCTCAGTTGTACATGGACTGGGAGATTCGTGTAATATGCCGATCTTGCCATAGCGACTAACGTGTGCGAAGCGTGCTTGTTGTCCAAGATGGCTGACCTATTTCTGCGTCCTGAGTTGCTAAGCAACCTCAACCCAGAATGCTTTACGCGGTCACGTGCTGTAAAAGCTCTATTCTTGTGGAAAACTTCCTCTTCGACTGTCCCACAAGAATTGAGGAACACTTTCGATACATCCGCAACTATAATCCTCAAGCCTCGAGCTTTGCACACCATATGATTACCACCGGGCATAGAGCAAAATCTGACAATTACGAGATCCTCCACCGGAGCAGTGATTGGTGTAAGCTAAATTTCTTGAAGTCTTTGGAAATTGGTAGAGAGCAGGAAGGCAAGACCATGAACAATGATAAGGGTCCATTAGACATCACAGACTGGAAAAGCCTACTGAGAAACCTATAATAGTAAATTCCCACATTTCGACTCTTTCGATAAAATTACCTGATGTTTACTTAGCTTGCAATTGTATAACTTACTTGATCATGGATAATTTACTAGTTTTTTGTATTGATAACTTACTGGATTTATGTTATATTACGTACTATTTATTGTTCCTTACTCAACAGAGAAAGGGGTTATCCCGCGAACTAATTTTTCAGAGGGCGTACCTGTTCTATACGCTCTTCTGGTTTTACCGCTATAGCTCAGTATGCTTGTTTCTTGAAGATTAAGAGTGTAATTTAATTTAAAAAATGCCATCACATTCACAGTAACCTGAAAAATAAGTGGATATATATTTTTTAAATGTCAATAATAGTTTTTAAACATCGATTTTTTGCATCTAATTTCTGAGTATATCATTATTAACGTCTGGTAATCATTATCAACGATCTGAATTTTAAGTTTAATATCAGTACCTATTAAAGAGTTAGTGTGATTTATTTTAATCAGGAAGGAGTATTACCTTTTTTTTCATAGCAGTTCTTACTATTCCCGTTAAGAAATATTGGGAGTCTTTTACTTGATAGCTCATAGCCTCAACTTTCAAAGCGTCCATCAGCAGCTTTCCTCTTTTAATAGCTCTAACTTCATGATCGGCATTTTCACCCATGTACTGATTAAAATACGTTTTTAATATTGCGTTATTTATTACTGGCAATTCATTTTTCATGTCTGCCGTTAATTGCCTAAAACCGTTACAAGGCCAGTCAACTATTGTGGGCTCAGGTAATATAATTTCAGGCCCAGTAAAATTGAGATCTCTTTCGTAAGCTTCTAGCCTGGAAAAGGCCAAATTATGAATAAAAATTTCATTTTATTTCATTTCGCTTAACCAGTATATTATCTTTACAGTTATTATACATCATCTTACCTTTGTATTAAATCAGTTTTCCGTCCTTTAGTCGTCGCATTACGTTTTGCAAGCTCATTTTTTAATTGAAATACTGTCCAGGTAACATACGACGAAGCCATTATGAAGCTAGACAGCCTCGCTTTGAAGAGCGTATGTTACAGTGGCGCCAACTCTTGAATGCAGTTTTGAGGGATAACCCCATTGTATAGTTATCAGGATTATGTACAATTTAACTGATTTTTGTATATATCAGATTGTTGCAAAAGTTTCTTCCGGTTCTAGAACCCGTGCCCAAGAAGGGCTCATTTCCGAGGGGGGTGTTCATATGTTTTCAAACAAATTATTGCATTCGATTCCTGAATATCTTTGCTATATTACATCCAAGAATCAACTTTCTGACTATGTATCTGTGAGTGCCATCAACGGTCTGAAATGGACCTTTCACGCGAGCATATTCGAGCAATAATCTTCTACGAGTATTCTGGAAAGATCAGTGCTGTGCAATGACACCGAAACATTTGCCAACGTTTAGGTGTGGCACTGTTAGTTTACGCAAAGTAGAAGAATGGTATCGCCGGTTCAGACGCGGAGATAGCACTCTTCAAGATCCACCTCCTCTGGTCGGCCAATCATGATTTCAGATGGTGATCTACGCCAAGCAATTGATGAAGATCACAATGTAACAACGAGGGAACTCGCAGAACAGTTCAAGGTTCACTTTTCAACCATTGCCCGGCATCTGCATGAGCTGAATCTGTTATTCAATAAAATGAGGTTTTTGTGTGGGAATAAAAATCCGGAAAAAACTTTTTCAACAACCTGATATAATTACTGGATGGACCCTTACTTAACAACAAATTTTAAAAGTCACTGGATTATGTAAAAATTACCGGATTGGTCCTTAAACAGTCATTGTATTCGTGTAGAAGAACCTGATTGGTTAGCCCTGTATACAAACAGCCGGAGAACAGTGTATGCCTCAGACATGTTGAAAAAATGAGTGCGTAACACTTGAAATACGTATTCATGGTAAATAAAACCTTGTTGTGAAAAAGCGATTGCTTCTTATGTTTTGCTGATATCATATCCACTGGTGAATTGATTGTTATTCTTTTCCTAGTTATGTATCCTTTATTTTATAAATTTAGCTTTCTTGTTGATTAGAGCAGTTTTACTTTTTTTTCAGATTGATTCCACAAAATAGGAGCACTGGTTAATTCAGAGAGTCATTTATATAGGGCAAATCTTAAAATTTCAATTCCAAATATCTTAAACGACGAAGCTTATCTTTGAGTCTTTAAGATAGCATGCCGCTTAATAGATTCCTATTCATCACATAGCATTTGGAAATTGTTATTTCTCGTCACACCACATAGTCCTAGATTCGTTTTCTTTCATTTCGTCACGGAATAATTTTTTTTATCAGTTGGTCACGTATAAAATAGAACTGCAGTTATCATTCGTATATAAAACTATGCAATCGTTTGATTTTCGCATTTCGCACTGTTTTTATGCTTTAACAGAAACAACACTATACAGGGTGTTGCAAAAATATACAGGACAGTAATACTGGGTAGCCTATCCTCTCGCTTCAGGGGCCGGTTCATAAAATGATAATTGGGTCATTCCACGTTAGTTCAGGCAGGCATTGGCACTTGACCTCTCGGATTTTAATGAAATTTGTTATACTGTATACACTGGCCCTAGGGAGTTGGCATGAATACCAAATATGATTAATTTTTATAGATTTTTATGGAAGTTATGGACATTTAGAATTTTCGAATATGACTGAGGGTCTTATCTATGAAGTACTGTAACTTCGGTTGTATTTAACTTAGAAAGACGTGATTGGTGACATGAAAGCTCTCTAAATGTAGATTCTATATAAAATTTTGAAAATTATATTACCCATGCACAAATATTTGAATTTAATAAAAATATTCTTTAATATTAGTGAAAAATAGTAAAGAAAATTCCACGGCCTCGACTCGAACCAGGGACCTCCGGGTATACGCCCCGGCGCTCTAAGCTACCGCGGACATGGAAGCTGTCGCTATCAAACATGCCCTATGAGCATAGGTTAAAGCTCAGTTCCTTGTTCGCAGGCCAGGACTATCTTTACTATTAAATGGCGAATATTATTATAATAATAACTGGAAAATGGTCTTTGGAGGATTTATTCACGCCACTACCTCCGATGTTTATTAGGAGCTTTAGCATAAAAGCTGTACGTTTATCCGGCCGTCCGGCCGCCGTTTGCACGATAACTTGAAAACAGATTAAATTTTTCAAATTCTGTTTTCAAAAATATGACTATCAAAGTCTTAGCTCGGCCGTATCAAATTTTCAGAATTTTTCGTGGACCCCTTCAAGTCGAATTCACTTGCTAAAACAGTGAGTGTAAAGAATTCAAAGATACTGGCATGTCATATAACAATCGATTTGTCAAGAAGGAATATATTGTTACTTTCTGTTCATCTTTTAAGCATTATTCACATCGGCGCGTGCACGTGAAATCGCTTTGTCGACGCACGATTGCTCAAGTGCTCATAATCTATAAGTTTATTATTAAGTAGCGGAAAAATAGAGGTACTTATTGGTTTTATTTTACACACGATTTGAATCACTCTTCATCATTTCTACATTTTTTGAGGTAGAAGGTTGAAATTCGGAATGTAGCTTACTATGGGCATGTGCACCTTCACTATTTAGTTTGGTTTTGACTAGCCCACTAAAGGTCGGAGTCTTAGGGGTGAAAATTAAAGGGGAACAAAAGGTCTAGGTGTAATTATGCATATAAAGGAGTGAAATTCGGTATAAGCAAGATCTCCATTATATGAAGATTTTTTTCCCGAGGTATCCATGCCTTCCCGACTCGGTGACGGAAATGCATCGAAAAGATGGGGACTACATTGAAAAATAGTGTACCAACTCTGTCTGTAATAAAAGAGCTGTAAAAAAATATTTCCGGTTTTCATTTGACTGACCCTCGTAAATAGAATGAGAAGGGAGCTACTTATTGGTTTTATAATGTCAGTCCGTCCCCTTCATAATTTCTACATTTTTTTGAGGTAGAAGGTTGAAATTCGGAATGTAGCCTACTATGGGCATGACCGTCTGCACTATTTAGTTTGGTTTTGATTGGTATACGGGGGTCGGAATTACGGGGCTGGGATTGGTATACGGGGATGTATGTGCTATTTAGGTACGTAAAGGCGTAAAATCCATTATCCAGATTCCTTTAGGTCAAATCTACATTACTATGAAGTTTAGGCCCAATTGTTCCAGTGGGATCGGATTTGCGGGGATGGCAGTCACTTGGTCCTTAGAACTACTGCTACATACGGCATGTGATATATCATACGTTCGGAAATGATGAGAAAGGAAAGAAGATACGAGGTTTCTTACATTTTTTACATATTACGTTCGAGAAAATCAATTTATTGAAAAATAAAAAAAACTTGGGGAGAAGTAAAAAGTGCAGATGAAGGGGTAAAAATAGATGACTTGCCTTATTCTACTTGGGAGGCGGAGGGAGGGGGTTAATTTCTTTTTAATAAACGTATAAATGTATTTCTGCTTCACTGCTAAAGCTCCTCCTTGGAATGTTTACAAGATTTTATTATTTATATACGAGGGTTGGGGCATAAGTCATGGCAACTACTTTTTTTTTGTGAGAATTCGACCATGAGTGGAAAATGTGAAATATATAGATGAAAGGACAAGGAATGAGGAAAGGTATGGATTTTTAACAACACGGAAATATTTTGCTCTTCATGTTTATTAAGGTAGTTGATATAACGTTACAACTTTCATGTTCCAGAATCATTACAGCACACATATCCATTATAAAGGGCCTCAAAGTAGTCCCCTGAACGTTCACAGTAAGCTGCCAACGATGTGACAGGCGCCCATATCATCTGCTTCACCATTTCTTTCACCATGTGGAAATCTGGTCATCTCCTGTTGCACAATACGCGTATTTGCAATGTCCATTCGTGTCCGAAGCCGTCTACCACGTCATGGTTCCTTACCGTCCGTATAAGGTCAAAATCACATGGAGAAAAGTCCGGAGAGTATAGTGGGTGCTCCAATTCTTACCAAAGCCAGCGGAGACCGGCTATATTGATATACGAGCGTTGTTCAACTCGGGTTACATCTATCCTGCACGGCGGTTGACTACGAACTGATTTATGATTGTTCTCAATGCAACAAAAGGAAATCACAGAGCCATCTGATGTTGTGGATATATACTATGAATGAACGTTTTCCTCGAGACATGTGACATTTTGTGATACTATCCCTTAGCTATGAGAAAAAAAATAGTTGCCATGACTTATGCCCCAACCCTCGTAAATAGTATTGTTAATTAAAATTATACGAAAAAATAAAATCAATAGTAGCATAACAATAATAATTATATCAATAGGAAAAATGTTTCTTAGAACTTCAGATTTTTTTTTTCAGAAGTCAGAAAATTATTGAGCACCTATTAAATAAGAAGATAAATTAGTAGGAAAATATAAATTTGCATTATGATGTCTAATTGTTAGTAATAAAGAAATTATATTTACTTTACACTTCCTCCGAGTCAATCACGTATGAATTACCCTGAAGGACGAGATGAATTGTAGAGGCAGCTGAAGTTGATACAGGCTTCATTATGCAGGGTGATTCAAAAGTTATTGTGCAGTAGTGCATGGAAACGTGTATAGCCCACACATCAATGCACTTCTGGAGGACGTCTTTGCTGATCGAATCACCTCGCGTGGCATCTGGCCTGCACCTCACACCTCTCGATTTCTTCCTCTGGGGTGACTTGAAAGGTAAAGTTTATGCAAACAATCCCCACACTTTGCCTAAGTTGAAGGAGGAAATCACAACTGAAGTTCAGCAAATCTCACCAGCCATACTGAGCAGAGTGTTTCACAACATGCAACTGCGCGCTAGCCGATTTCGTAAGGTCGATGGCAGGCCTTTCCACCTCCGATCAGCCACTGTAGAGTAGAGTAAATTTTGAATCATCTCATTCTAAACATGTGATTCAGATAAAGGTACTGCCGTATGATAATTTCTTATCCGTTTCACAGCTCTGGCTGAATCGAATCTATTCTGTAATCTTTTTTTCATATGCCTGTATCTCTTCCTTTGAAACGTAACAGAAATCGTATAAATCCCTTGAAGTTTGTATTTGATTCTCTGGCAGTTAATCTTTTCAGTGTTCCTCCGAATCCATCACTTAGCCCCTTCCCATGAGATGTGGTAAAATAGAGCTACTCTGCAGAAATTCGGAGAGGAAATCCGGGATTATTGTCGATAAGAGGATTGAATGCATCTTTTATCTCGTCATCAGGGAATGAATGTCCCTTAAGGTGCTTTTTCTTCTTTGGGAAGTGGTGAAAGTCGCAGGGTGCAAGATCTTTCATCTTTGAACTGCAGTTTTTCATTTTTGAATTGTAGGCGCTGCAACACTTCTAGGGTCAAAAGGTGTTGTTCTAGGGTGTGGCACTTGTTTCGAACGAGTGTTATCGTGCTCCAGAAGATGGTTCAAAGCTGCCATTCAATCCTGGTGTCGATAACAACCCCGGAATTCCTCTCCGACGGGTTCACGTGAGTGGTCACACATTGATGCAGTGCGTGGAAAGGGATCGGTACTATCTCAAAAAGTGAATAGTGCATTACATAGAGGACAAATGTAATTATTAGATACAAAATAATTTTGAAAATCCGTTACCAAATAAAAAAAGTTACAGCCATGGAGGTATTACTTTTCGACCAACCCTCGTATTTTCTCTACGTTTATTGAATTTTCTTTTAAAACTTAATGAGTTCACATTGAAAGGAATAAAAAACAGCTGCAGAATGTTTAAGACAATCGGATATTAGCACAAAATTTATATTTCTTAGGATACGGTGTCCATTTGAAGAACTGTAACATACAAACGGATGTATTGTGGCTTGGAGCTCGAGCTTTAAAAATTAATATCTTCAAAACGGAGCAAAACACAGTTTTGAATTTTTTTGTATAGTTTTTATGAAGATATGTGTAAGATGTTAATAATTTTTTAACGAAAAAAAAAATATCCACTATTTGAGAAATTTGCATAAACAGAATATCATTATTAAATTCAAATATTTGCGCAAGCATAATATAATTTTTAAAATTTTATATAGAATCTACATTTAATAGCTTTCATTTGTCACCAATTACATCTTTCTATGTAAAATACAACAGAAGTTACTTCACAGATAAGGCCCTCACTCAAATTTCGAAAATTTTTAACGTCCGTAACTTCCATAAACATGAAAAAAAAAAATAATATTTGGCATTCATTACCAACTCCCTAGGGCAATTGTGTATACCAAATTTCATTAAAATCCGAGAGATCAAGTGCCAAAACTATAAAATTTCTGCCTGAATTGACGTGGAATGACCCAATTAGGAAATGGCATTCGAGCGATTTCAGAGGGGAATGTTTCTTTAATTCTAGAAATTACTGTATTCAAAAGGGTATAACAAATATATTTATTGTAATACTTAAATAAATTTGTTCGTGTTACTTTAGATTACTGATGAAAGGGTAAATTTTCTTGAGGAATTTTTCTGAATACGTATTTCTGCTTTTGCTTAGAGCTATATTGTTACAATTTGCGAATGCGGTTAA
>JAHWFO010000211.1:3661007-3716215 GCA_023313115.1 Rhysida immarginata | reverse complement strand
TGCCTGAGGATTGCATGGAACAAACAAAGTACGTGACTAATGTTTTAAAGAAAATAGTTTTTTGCTCGTTATTCCTCGCTTCGGGATTCCATTACCCTTGGAGGCTCTTGGCGACGTTCACGAGACTTATGTAGTTAAAAAAAAATTTGTTGTCTCAACGCCGGACATTCTAAAGACCATTTGAGGTCAGGCTTGCGGCCTTACCCAGAGTGATCCGTTCTACGTGCAGGAAGCGAATTATACTTCATATTGCTGGAAAGGGTACGGGAGCATATAAAGGAAGGAAAAATCTCTATTCACAAGAAAAACAAAAAAAAAAAAAAACGAACGGAAGCACAAGTTTAACTTCCTGGTCTTAGTTAATTAGTAAAGCAGATAAGCTAATTAAACGACCCTAGTTTCACGAGTGAATGTATATAAACCGAGCTCGCCATCGGACCATAGCAAGAAAAGCCGGAAATCTAACAGAGAGCCTTGTTCAACTTTCTCGTACCCTAAGCTGACCCCTGGTGCGCATTTCGACAGGATTCACCAAGGGGAGGATAATGAAGTGTGGTTAGGATCTGCAATCACATAAGTAGCGCAACTAGGGAAATTCTGGATGCATAAGCATCGTAATATACGGGTGCAGTAACGAGACATCGAAGAATTCGGAAAGAGTCATTGACTGTCAATTACGACAAATGCTAATTTGAACAATACTGTCCATTTCCCTAATCTAATACGTTCACTTTTATAAAAAGTTCGGTCTAATGGTTCAGTGGTTAGTGTTTCTAATGATATCATTAGTGTACCATTGGACATTTTCAATGAAAATATATGGATGTTAGGCCTCGTAACGAATTGTTAGGCCTTTTGTTATCCACAGCTAATTGCTAATGGCTAATCGATCGCTTTAACAATTAATGCTCATTTCGATTAACATTAAAGAACTTTTATTTGTTGGAATACAGTATATAATCAATTACTACAGTTTCCATTTAACCTTTTGGTACTTCAATTTTTTTCAGTTATATATTAGTTTATGTGATATTTATAAATCTAAATTAATAATAATTTATTCATTTAAAATTCATTAGTTTCTTAAAAGACTCAATTTTATTCTTTGAGAAAATAGAACGTGAAAATGTGCTGCTTTTATCGCCTTGACAGTAAAATCCTTCTTGTTTTTGTATTGCTTTGTGTATTTCATGATAATCCTTAATAGACTTGATTCTTTTAGTTTACTGTAACTGGAGACTTGGAAGTGCAAAGAACACCCAAATTTGATGGCTTTTAGCATGGTTATTTTTATTTTTTATTTATTTATTAGGGCCGATAGGTACTTATGTTTTCATAATGTGCATCCGTCCGTCCGTCTGTTTGTTGGTGCTCTAGCGTTCGAACACTTCCGAATTTTCGAGTCCCGTTTTCGCCATTCGACAACTTAAAGAAAACGAAAGACTGAGTTCGTTGGTGGAAAAAATCGGTGAACTACCTCCGGTTCAAAAGGTCAAAAATAATATAGGGGACCACAGAATTCCATGTATAAATGGCCTATGCACCGCCAAATTCCTCTTTTTGGCATTCCATAGCTAAAGCAGAGAAAAGGCACGTGATGGTCTTCCTTGATGGTCAATATCAGCCAAAACTGATTCAAGGGTATGTGGCTTAGTGGTACCATTATGGTCCACTGGAAACTTTCAATGCTAAGATATGGCAAGTATTATATCAAACAGTTTGGAATAACATGTCATGGTTGAATATCTTCTTCTTCTTCTTCTTCTTCTTCTTCTTCTTCCTGACAAGTATTAGGCTACAAGGCCTGTTACGGTCTCACAAAATTTTCGCGCCATCTCTTAGCAGGACGACCCACAGATCTTCGACCGTATGGTATATAATCATAAACTGACTTTGGGAATCTAGTATTACTCATTCTTTCCAGATGATGTTTCCAATTTGACTGATATTGTTCGATGTAATCCAAAACCGGTTAAGTTTTTAGATCCTTTAAAATTTCACAATTTCTTTTCAGATCCCATTTTTCGCATGAATCGCATTTCACAAGCCGTTATTTTACTTCTATCTGCTTCCTGTAGTGTCCGTGCTTCGCTGTCATAGCTGAGTATTGGCCGTGCCAATATATTGTAGAGACGTACGCGGGTGTGTTTCTGAACAAAGGATGGTTTCATCACAATATTTATAATGCCCATAGCTCTTGTACATTTATTAATTTTTTTATGATATGTCAAATTCTTCAAAAATAGAAAGATTGTAGCCTAGATATGAGATACTGTTGCATCTTCCTAATATTTTATTATTGAGACAAATTTTACTTTGTATTGGGTATTTCTCTCAAAATGCCAGAACTTTTGTTTTTTTCTTTTGAGATTTCCATGTTGTATATGGCTGCCACTTTCTGCAAATTGTATATTGACCTTTGGAGGTCATCTTCTGAAAGTGCCAACAATACCAAATCATCTGCAAAGAGAATTGAGTCCAATTTAAGGTGCTTATTGATTTGTATATATCCATGGCGAGTTTACTTCCACTCTTTAATTATTCGGTTCATATAAATAATAAAATCTTGTAAACATTCCAAGGAGGAGCTTTAGCAGTGAAGCAGAAATATATTTATACGTTTATTAAAAAGAAATTAACCCTCCCCCCCCCCGCCTCCCGAGTAGAATAAGGCAAGTCATCTATTTTTACCCCTTCATCTGCACTTTTTACCTCTCCCCAAGTTTTTTTTATTTTTCAATAAATTGATTTTCTCGAACGTAATATGTAAAAAATGTAAGAAACGTCGTATCTTCTTTCCTTTTTCATCATTTCCGAACGTATGATATATCACATGCCATATGTTGCCGTAGTTTTAAGGACCAAGTGACTGCCACCCCCGCAAATCCGATCCCACTGGAATAATTGGGCCTAAACTTCATAGTAATGTAGATCTTACCTAGAGGAATCTGGATACTGGATTTTACGCATTTAAGTACCTAAATAGCACATAGATATGTTGCCCTCTCTGAATCCACCCCCGTATACCAATCAAAACCAAACAAAATAGTGCAGATGGACATGCCCATAGTAAGCTACATTCCGAATTTCAACCTTCTACCTCAAAAAAATGTAGAAATTATGAAGGGGACGGACTGACATTATAAAACCAATAAGTAGCTCCATTCTTATTCTACTTACGAGGGTCAGTGAAATGAAAACCGGAAATTTTTTTTTACAGCTCCTTTATTACGGACAAAGTTGGTACACTATTTTTCAATGTAGTCCCCATCTTTTCGATGCATTCCGCCATCGAGTCGGGAAGGCATGGATACCTCGGAAAAAAAATCTTCATATAATATTCGTATAATCGAGATCTTGCTTATAGGAATCTGCATACCGAATCTCACTCCTTTATATACATAAATACACCTAGACCTTTTGGTCCCCTCTAATTTTCACCCCCAAAACTCCGACCTTAGTGGGCTAATCAAACCAAACTAAATAGTAAAATTGCACATGCCCGTAGTAAGCTATATTCCGTATTTCAACCTTCTACCTCAAAAAATGTAGAAATGATGAAGGGTGATTCAAATCGTGTGTAAAATAAAATCAATAAGTAGCTCCATTTTTCTGCTATTTAATAAGCTTATAGATTATGAGCACTTGAGCAATCGTGCGTCGACAAATCGATTTCACCTGCGCGCGCCGATGTCAGTAATGCTTAAAAGATGAAAAGAAAGTAACAGTGTATTCCTTCTTGACAAATCGATTGTTATATGACATGCCAGTATCTATGAATTCTTTACACACGCTGTTTTAGCACGTGAATTCGACTTGAAGGGGTCCACGAAAAATTCTGAAAAGTTGATACGGCCGAGCTAAGACTTTGATGGTCATATTTCTGAAAACAGAATTTAAAAAATTTATTCCGTTTTCAAGCTATCGTACAAACGGCGGACGGCCGGATAAACGTACAGACCAAGGGCGCATTCTGATAAGTAGCTTTTATGCTAAAGCTCCTAATAAACTGTTGTGGGACATTATCGTCTACCAAGATTTGTAATAGCTTTGATCTGTCTACTTTGTCAAAAGCCTTCTTGAAATCAACAAAAGCCATATGTGTTGCAATATTAAATTCTTTGTGTTTTTCCAATAGTAGTTTCATTGTAAAATACCCATCTGTGCATGATCTTCCTTTACGAAATCCTATTTGTTCTTCTCCAATAACACTGTCGTAAAATTTTGGTAAGTTATTTTTTATTATATTGGCATAGACTTTGTAGCCTGAATTCAATAGGCTAATCCTGCGATAATTATCACAGTCCTGGCGATTGTTCTTTTTGAAGATCAGTATTATAATTGCATTTCCACAACTTTCTGGTGGTGCCTGTCCATCCCAAATCTTATTTAAAAAATTGAGAAATCTTTCTAAAAACAGTTGGCTTGAAAACTTAAATAGTTCAAGACTGATGCGGTGATTTGTTGCTTCTGAGATTTTTAATAACAGTAATAATTCCTCCATTGTAATTATCTCATTGTTAGTACTACTTGAGAACTGAAGGGGGAAAGCTTCATCCGTTTTTATCCATAGACTATGAAAATTTGTACTTCATGTACTGTTTGAGATGCAGTTCAGATGTGCTTTCTCTCTTACTTCATTATTTAGATTTTTTAAAGCTTTAAATAATATAGGTTGTGGTCTAGTTATATCATTCTCCAAAAAGTGTACAATGTTTTCCCAACTTTCTCGATGACTTTTGGCTATTGCTCGCTTCCTATGGTATTCTATTTTATCATCCATACTTTTTGTGGAGAGAAACTTTTTATATGCTTCTCTTTTTTCATCAATCACTTTTTTAATATTCTCATCCCATATTTTCAAAGCTCTTTTGCTTTTCCATCTATATTTTTTGCCTAGACTTTCGTTTGCAGCTTGTTTGAGAATGTTCTGCAAGGCATGCCATTCTTCTTCTACAGTATCCTGTACCTGTATTTCTTGGAGTAGTCGATCTAATCGACTTATATATAATCACTAGCTGAGATGCCCGTCTTCGCCGAGCTTTTCAAGGCAAAATAAAGGCGGCCTATCAGTATCTACTCTAGGTATGTACCAATGTTGTTTAAGGTTTGATCCCGGGACTTGTTAATTGTCATTGCATAAGATGGGCGAACGGGAGATTGTCGACATTTGAACTACAAAATGATCAGTCGTCTGTAACGGTATTCTTGGTATTAAAACGAATTGCCTGTGTTATCCCCGCTGAGTATTGTAGCATGTATTGAACCTGATTATTCGGAATTGTCTGGTGTATTGTTTAATACTCAAAATGTTCGACCTAATGACCGTCGACCCTACAATTTACCGACAACTTCGGACGTTGCTGTGTTTGTTTATCTGGCAGGGAGTCAGTGCATATCTTGATATTATTTTGCGCCAGCGCACAGAAAGTAGAGTTCGTCGGTTTTTAGAAAATCACCCATGCTCTGCACTATGTGCTTATGTTTCCGTACGGAACGCAAGGGTGGCATATTTCTGTGCAGTCGAAGAATAATGCTCAAACCACCCGTTTTATGCTTACGATCTTCAAATTCGTCACGTAAGTGTGAAGACGGACATATACCGTGTGTTTCAAAAGTTTCCGAACTGCCTCTTCTGTATGTAAACCTGACAGCAGCAGTAATGTTTGGCTAACCACTAAAATAAACCATGTGCTGAAATAAAAAACATAAAATCAGTTTTACATAGTAGAATAGTTTTTCAAATGTATTTATTTTATTTTTACATTCCCAAAGGAAACGATACGTGTAGGTTACACCAAAGGAGAACAATCTCTGCTCGTTCTTGCATATGTATTTCATTTGTTTGCTTTCACTCAATACACGGTTTTTAAACTGTTACTGTACCGATATAAGCTTAATACCGTATACCGTAGGTTTTATAAATAAAACTTCTAGTTTTTAATTTAACCATTTATTTCACTCTCATATTCGCGTATTTGCATTTATGTAAAATAAATATCGGGATTCGTAACGACTGGGAGCATCCATTAATTGAAATAAAGAGGTTGAGAGACAGTGGCTCCTGTCTACCAGCCCTTCAGCATACCTGCACAACAGTACGTTATGCAGGGAAAGTCATCTCCTGCGTTCGGGAAATTTTGAAACACATGGTATAAAAAAAATCGTACCTTCCCGTCTTCGCCGAGCTTGTCAAGGCAAAATCAAGACGGGAAACAAAGTTGTTTCTGTTTAAAAAGTGTATTCTGAAAGATTTGGACCCACAATAGCAAGGTTGTCGAACACGCCATGTAACCAACGCGCCAAAATAGTATCATTGCAAAAAATGTAAGTGGTTTTTTTTATTATAAAGGTGTTGTGCCCGGTGCAACCGAGCAGAAGCAATAAGCAATGTTAAACGCCCATAGACTATACGAAAAGAAATATATTTAGTAATTTCTAAATCTGCCCAGAATCTGCCTTTACGTAGCAATTCTGCATGTTGCGATTGAATGGGGGTATTACAGTTGAAGTTACATTTAGATCAGGCCTAGCTTAAACATTGAATGTGCCGTCCTCCCGACCATTAATTGAAGTGCTGCAATTCCACTCGTTGCCGTTGGCAGGGCAATTTTGCCTTCCAATCGAACTGTCGCCAGCACTTTTTCCGGTGAGAACATACAGCATACAGCAGCCAAGTGGCCAATCAAGTTCAAGGCTGGATATCTTCGATGCTTGCAACAGCTTCGTGTACCTGGGCTCTGCTGCTTCGTTGTTGAAGCAAATTGCGTTGACAATCCGAAACACGTTCATCTTCCGACTTGAGCAGCTGCATTGTGTACATGCGCTTCATGTCGGCCCCTTTGTTCCTCTGGAGTTTTGGTTTTCTCTTGTGCCTTCTGTAGACGTCGTATAGCCGCTCGACGCGTAATCAAACGCATGGGCTCGCATGGGCTCGCATGGGCTTCTTCGACCTACGCGGCGGAGGCTCCGCGATTGTTTGAAATTTTCGCTTCGTCGGCGCCATATTAATTAAGAACCATTATTAATAGATATTCATTTACAAATAGTTATTACATGCATCAAACAATTATTGCGCTATTTTTCGAATCTCCCACACGTAGAATTGAAGTAGATAACGACTTACTATTGGTCGCTGGTCTGAAGATCCAATGAAAACTACGAATTTGAAACTTTGAAAATTTTAAAGAAATTCATGATAAAGCAGTTTAATTTTAACGACATTGCGTGATAAAGCAGTTTAATTAATATGAATTAACACTGTGTTATTTGTTATATTATTATTGTTAAAAAGAAAAGAGATTTTTAATTGTTTACTTTGTTGCGTCACTTACTTTTGTTGCGTCACTCGCGTCACTTGTTTCACTTGCCAATGAAAAGTCCGGATTTTCCATTCATCACAGACTGACGGACATGTCAAAATTATATATATAGATTGTATTGTGGGGTCTCTGACAGATAGTCCGCAATTAGCTGAATCACTTCGAACTTCAACGATGGCGCATCTTATTTTCGGGTGAGATAAGACAGCCGACGGACCCTGCTATTCCAAAAAAAAATTTAAAAAAAGAAAAGAAAAAAAAAATACGCCATCTATAAACATAGGAACACCGCCCATGAACACCGATAACTGGAAAAATAGGCCGCTTGTTCGAATCAAGTTCCTGTTGCTTGATAGTAGGATACGTATTTAAAGAAAAGAATATGAATTATGTATCATTGTTGCATGAGTACAACTGTGTGATTGTGTGGGAAATCTTTTTCTCGCATACCTTGGACTTATTAATACCGCTAAATACACGTATGAATGCTGTAGCATATGTAAAGATCATTGTAGATCAAGCACGTCCGTTCATTGTTACTGAGAATCCTAGGACAGATGGTTGCTTCCAACAAGATAATAGTTAAGCGTACAGATCATATATCGCAATCAAACAATTTTACAAACGTCTCTGATCGCAGTGGGATGGTTGCAAGTAAATGCCAGCGAGTTTTCTTTCTGCAGAGGTTCGCGCAGTCCCGGATCTGAAAGATATCGACGATTTATGAGACTTAGAATCAGTTATGTGATATACGGGGTGAGTAAAAAGTCCCGGAGCGGTCTAATATCTCGAAAAATACATGACTTGTCAAAAAGTGAAAAAAAAATCGTGTCAAATATTTTTTTAAATGCTATTTAATAGCGCCAAAATTAGCCCCCGGCATCTGTCACAGAGATGGAGCGGGGGGCAACTTTGAAATTTCAAATGGTAACCCCAATTTTTTTTTTTTTTTTTTTTGCAAATTCAGATTCTACGGAAAGAATTACATTAATTTACCAAAAAAAAATTTTTAAACTTTTTGTAGATAGCGCTGCAATTGCAAAAAAGTCAAAATAGTGCTAAAATCTCGAGAAGTCCCCTTCAAATCAAAAAAGTATCCAATATATTTTGAAGGTAGCACTATTTCATATTAATAGCTTCAGCGGTTTCGGCTCGGCGATGATGAATCACTCAGTCAGGACTTGTTATTTTAAATTTATATATTTCCGTCGAATTCCCAGGATGATAAACTAATATGTGCCGGGTACATCTACTTCTTAGCACATTCTTGAACCAATTCCTAGGTGACCTCAAGATGTAATGAAGGCGAGAATTCTTCCAAATACACTTTCGACGATTCTAGAAAAAAATCTAGCCTAATGTTATTCATAAAATTATGTAGAGATGGTGCGATTTTAATCAGCATAACTGAATAATGGCGCATAATTTTTTTACCGGAACTTTTATCGTCGTTTGACGAAAAAGATTTGTAATGCATACAAGACGGGCTTATTTTTTAAATGTTTACCAAACAAGACGTTTACTTTTAAGGATAAAAAGTGTTTCAATGTAGAAAGTTACCTTCATGGTGGGCTCCAATATACGGGGTCCTAAAAGAACTGAGAGTTTTTAAAATGGGATCCAGACAGTTATAAAAGTTATTCTTGAAGGAGACTGTGTGAGAGCAGAAATTTATTAAAAGTTCCGATCTTTTCGGACAGCGCGTCATGACATTCTTACCAGGCTGCGCGTAAGGTGCCTTCATGACCGACAGCGGACGTCCAACGATATCCGTCAACTCATCCTCAACACTACCGGTTGTGCAAATTTCTCGTACGGCCCTTTCACTGTATTCGGATGAGTTAGCTCAACATACGTCTTATGTTACTTCAGTGAGTGTTTAAAATGTGAAGTGTTTAGCCCCTCTGTCAATTAATTCATGATTCAGAAGTTTTAAGAAACAGGCATGCTACCAGTTCGACCTGGCAGAGGACGGAAACCGGTGTCACAATAGCGGTCACATCGATGTCTTCGCCGGGCAGAAGGAAATGTGGTGAATAAAACTTGAAGTTTCACTTTAACGTCGTCGTTATTATTCGTTTATCTGTCCTTTGTAACTCTTTTACACTGCGAGCCTAAACTTTAGCCCTATCGGCGACTTTTGGAAGTAAAATTTTCCTTACGGCCATGTGATTAGTCCCACTACAAAATTTGATGCTATTCCGGCTGTGAGATCGAACTACAGATGGCTCTGAGTACTGTCAGTTTAATTACAAACACCCTATATTATTGTATCAATAAATATATAATTAATTATTGCATCCTTGTGCTATAAGTTTGTGTTCCTATAATTCTAATTTTCTCTTTCTCGAATTTTTCTCATTATACAATAGAGGTTCGCCTTAAAAAGATCGCCTGCAATTATAAATGGGTAAAATTATTTAATTTTCATCTAAAATTAAAGAAAAATTTAATTTTCGGTTCTTTTAATTAATATATGCATACAGAAAAGTTAAAGACTAATTCTATGCAAAAATCGATTCTAATTTTTCGCATAATAATCGTTATTTAAATATTAAATAAAGAATAAATGAAAAAATACAAACAAAATAATTTTTACCTCAAATTTCATGATTAAAGACGCATTGGAAACTCGTGTTTGGAGTTTTCCGGAGCATCCTTTTCCTGTTTTTAATTCTTATTCCGGTTGTATGATGTCGTAAAAGGCTAAAAAAACGTTATATAAAATTTAAATTAGTTTTTACTTATAAACAATCTTTTTTTTTAAATAAAATTCGGTTAATGATTAAGATGATATATCGTAAGGGAAATGAAGAAATGATGTTCCAAAATAGCGAGAAGAAAGGGTGCATGCTGCATAAATTTATTCATTAATAGGATATTTACGAGGGTGAGTCAAATGAAAACCGCAAAATTGTAATTAAAATTCCAAATTTGGTCCCACAGTGTTGTAATTCTGCAAATCCGTTAAAACTGACTTATAGAAATATCCGATAGGTGGCAGGAAAATAGAGACAAGCAAACAACGTCACAGCAGTAGTTTAAAGAGGGCCGCCCCACTTCAAACATGCACCAAAGAAGAACAACGTTCAGTTATCCGATTTTTGAGTAGTGAAGGTGTGAAACCTATTGAAATGATATGGTGGGGTGAACCATGACTAATGTCTAACAATTCTGCAATTTCATCAATCGTTATTCGGCGATTTTCCAACACTAAGGCTTCAACTGTTGCAATATTCTCTGGCGTCACAACTCGTTGTGCCTGACCTGGGCGAGGGGCGTCTGATACTGTTGTCACACAATTTGTGAACTTCACACTCTATTCATAAACTTGCAGCTGTGACAAACATGCATCACCATTCATAAACTTCATTGGTGCATGTTTGAAGTGGGGCGGCCATCTTTAAACTGCTGCTGTGATGTTGCTTACTTTTCTCTAGTTTCCTACTACCTACCGGATATTTCTACAACTCATTTTTAAAGAATCTGCAGAATTACAACACTGTGGGGCGAAATTTGGAATTTTAATTACAATTTTGCGATTTTCATTTGAATCGTCCTCGTATAATTAATTGCCCTTGAAATCAGGCACAATATTAACGTAGGGAAAGTGATCGATTCCTGGATGGCGACGGATAATCACGTGTCTGCTATTTCATCTGGATAAACCTTCCAATAAAGATACATGTACTAAATTAAGTTTTAGAATTCTAATCTAAACTCTGAACACTATCAACGTAACTGTTTTCAGGATTTGATGCCATAATATTTCTTCAAGCTTTTGTAATCTATATTTACACAGAATCATGAGTCCATAATGAATCCAAGGTTGTTTGCTCGACCTTAGAGAATGTTTTTTTCATGATGGCCCTTAAGGTGTAGGATCCTAAATCACTATTGTTTTACTTATTTTCATCTCCTGAAAATTACGGCCATGATTGTGTCATGGCTACGGGCAGTTTTTGTTTATGTAAGGGTTTAAGGAAATTACAATATACACTATCAGACTTAAATGGTGATAGACGCATAGGCCAAAAGTCATCATTCTCAGCACCTTTTATTAGAGACTTCATTTTTGTTAAATTATTTCATGTAGCTTTTTGCTTTATCTTTGAAATTTAAGAATGAAATTGGATAATAAAATTCGAAAAATACAATAAAAATAATGAAGTTTTTTTGCAACACGTATGTACATTTCGAGGACCAAGTCCTCTTCATCAATGTGATAACGCAGAAACTGAATCCTCACGACGAGTGCAGAGAAAGTAAGACAGAGTTGCCACAGGCGGGGGATGGGGGTGGATGGTTGCCGCTGGCGTGCTTGCTGACAGTGGGGGGTGCTTCGAGGATGTGGTTTGATTGGTTGGTTTGGTTTATTTGGTATTAACGTCCTTTTCAACTGCCATGGTCATTTCAGGACGGCGTTATAGGGGCCGCAAATTTTGGCTCGCAAGGGTTCTTTAACGTGCAGCCGGCAAACGACTACACGGGACCAACGGCTTTACTTCCCTTCCGAAGGAAGTGCGTGATCTCAAGATTTTCCCCCTGAAAAAATCCTCGTCGTCCTCGGCCGAACCCGCGTCCTCGGGCATCAAAGGGGATGTGGTTTGAAGTTGGAGCACGTGCGGTGGTTTATTATGTGTACTAGTTATGCATATTGTGATCATGTGGGTTTATTGTCGTTTTTCTTATTCTTAGTTGCAACCCTTACCCTTTGGTTCTACTGTAGTTGGTTGGTGCCCCTCGGCAACTCTGTCTTACTTTCTCTGCGCTCGTCGCGAGGGATCGGTTTCTACGTTGTCACGCTGAGGAAGAGGACCTGATTCTCGAAATGCACTTAGTGTTGAATTAATTTTTTTTTAATTTTGCATCTACAGTTTCGTTGTCTGTTTACTTTATCGAAAAATATAGTATTTGAATAATTATTACACACTGAAAGATACAAGAATCGTAACTGTATTATAGCGAATAACAATAATGTTGTACAGGGTGATTCTTATAAAAATAACACATTTCTTTCTTTTTTTAATTTAAACAAGAATGATGCTAAGCACAGTTTATAAAACCTCAGACGTAGAACAAGAAGAAACGGAGCCAGACACTGTGGACACGGAACGACAAGAATAGCAAGAAACCACTAATCCACATCAAAATTTTATTCGAACGAATTTCGTCAGCGTATACAAGGAATAGATCTGTACAGAAAATTCTGTTCAGATGAAGCAGAAGAATTACAGAGTCACATTTATAGTTGTCACGTGGATTAGCAGAGTTTTAAGACAAGAGACAGAAAACGACACAGTTCAGGAAATAATTCTTTTTATTTCAGAAAACCAAGAATATTATCAATGACTTTTGATAATATTAAATTTAAACAAATAAAGTATCTAATGTTCTTGAAGCATTGGCAGTGGGAAATTAAAACAAAGTACGTAATTTTTGGAAGTCTAAGTCGGGTTTGCAAATACCACACTTCGTGGTTTACGTAGATAAAGGATAGTTCATCCGGGGACACGAATCTTGAATTACGTAGATACGATGTAGAATTCCTATGACGTGTAGAAGTTGATGTCCTCGACGAAATTGAAGCTTGTAGGAAGATTAAAACTTCTCGCCGTAGGTTTAGGAAGCTATGCTACCCAAGAGGACCACCCTGAGGAAATCGAAGGCAATCCCCTTGCAAGTAGAACGAAAACTCAACAGATAAATAAGACTACGATGACGTAGGAATATGGTTTAAATCGAGGCACAACTGTAGGTGAAGATACATATCATAAGATGCACAACTGTAGGTGAAAATCAACAGGGTACTTAAGGCTTGGCGATGCCGTATTATATTAGCACACACGAAAATAACACCACTGGTGAGCGCCCTCAGGCGTCAACAAACACACATTAGCAAGCGCATATAAATCGCCTTCAGATAGGCCAAATACTGGGCATTTCACACACACCTAAATAGCAGGGGTCACGCCTGACTCTTATCAAATCACTAGCACAGGCAAAAATTTACAAATCACACACTAAACTTGATAATCAGCTATAGGGGATAGCTACGTAAACATGCAAATGAGAACAAGCCTAATTTCATAAATAATTCACACAACATATCTTGAAGCACTTAGATGATTTTATAACGTTGGCTCTCTCTGAGCTGTAGAACACCAACTCCCGCGATGATCCCATCGTTGCGATAATCGAGAACAGTCGATTTTGCTAGGAGAGGTTGCGCTGACCTTTTTCCCAAAAAATAATTCACAATTAAAACTCCTTTCAGCAAATTAAATTCAATACATTAAATCCGTTGCATCCATGTCAATATTATGCTCAGCCAGGATTAGAAATGTCATTGCCATAATTCGTCTATAACCAAAATGCTCAATAGTGCTCCACTGGTCAACGACGTTAGACAGGAAAGCAAAGCGGATCCGCTGTCTGATTTCCAGAAAATGATTAGGAACGACCATAAAGTTCACATGGGAAAAATGGACGAATGCCCCGGAATGATTCCCCCTGTTCCGCACTTCAGGTAGGTTACAAATGCGAACGGAAACACTACGAGAGCTTCACCATTTTCCATAAGTTCATCAGCGTCTGGATCGAATATTGAACGAAACTCGTTTATCACCGAAGCGATAACTCGCACTGGAAATATGGTCAAATTCGATAGTTCGTACACTTGAAGATTGACGGCTAAATTTATACTAGACAAAGGCCTACCGTTTATTAAATGTCCTGCCGTAACGCTTTCTCCGTCGTTACTTATCGTCGGGCGCCTTCCATTCTCCGCAATAGGTGCTGGGTGACGGCGAGGCTGGTCTTCTTCAATCTGGCTACTTTCCGCCGAGTTCGCTGAAAATTCGAAATAGCTGACGATATTCTCTATCGCTTTAGCGAGCCTGCTTTCCAAGTCCGCGGGCTCCTGTCGATTCGCGTCGTTCTCCGTCGCTATTCTCGGATCTCCCCTCTCGCCGGCCGCTCTTACGATATCGTCCTTGAGCGTGTCGTATCGCCAGACCTGCTTGCTCGCCGTTGCTGGGTCCGCTGGCGTTCTATTTCCCTTCATACGACCTCGTTTTGTTTGTCGAGAGTCGTAACTGGTTCCCGGTAAGGCCTCGAATCTCTCCGGAGACCTATTTTGCTTCCATCTCCGTTGCCGCCATCTTACTTTTCCTTCCTTCTTCTTCTCTTGTCTCACGTGATTCCTTTGGGATGACATCATGATCTGCTGACGTTCTTTTTACGTCATTCCTCTCTTCTCCTCTTAATGACGATTCCTGCCGACGCAATCCACGTGACAATAGTGAGACAAAAGTAAATACAATCCATATTTACTTTTGTCTCACTATAAATATGACTCTCTAATTCTTCTGCTTCATCTGAACAGAATTTTCTGTACAGATCAATTCCTTATATACGTTGACGAAGGCAGCTTGGCTGCCGAAATGCGCGTTCGTTCGAATAAAATTTTTATGTGGATTAGTGGTTTCTTGCTACTCAGACGTAGAGTTTAATAAATACTGAAGATGTCTTCCCTCCTGCTCTAGGCACAACTGAACAGGTCGTTGCATATTACTGGACACTCGCAGGAGGACTATGTTGTCTGTACCATTGATCTATTAGGTTATGTTCTGCTTCAAATCGTGCAATGTCTGGGGGCGTGTGGCATAAATTCTGTCCATAAGAAGAAGTCAGATGTTGATAAATTCGGAGATTCGATGGCCACAGGTTCTTAGAAATTATCTGTTCAGGAGAGAAACGTTCGATCAGCTCCATGGATTCGTTTGATGTTTGGTATGTGGCTCCGTCTTGTTGAAAATTTCCTTGATCCAGGTATATATCGTCCAGTTGTTCCACAAAATCAAACAGTGAAAGAAATGTTTTATATTTTGCTTAGAATCACCCATACTAACTCCCCTAGAATTTTGGACGATTTCTATCCTATCTTGAAATTCGGCTCCTGGCTCATCCGTTTAAGTTTGGGCTAAAATTTAAATTCTCATAGTTAAAAACTTTATTGCATTAACTAATGATAACGTATACTTTTAATAACTCCAAATAACTAATTCAATGCCTAACGAATTTTTAAAAGACAAATATTTTAAAATTTTAAATTAAAAGAAAAGGAAGAAATAATTCCAGCTTTTATATGAATCACCCTGTACTATTGTTCACTGAAAATAATCAGCTCTGATACTTTATCCCTTTTTCTTAAAGGAG
The DNA here is from genome assembly GCA_023313115.1 of Rhysida immarginata. Classification (NCBI taxonomy): domain Eukaryota; kingdom Metazoa; phylum Arthropoda; class Chilopoda; order Scolopendromorpha; family Scolopendridae; genus Rhysida; species Rhysida immarginata. Next base: position 3,700,673 of record JAHWFO010000211.1, on the reverse strand, counting down.
GAAGAAAATCCTTAATTTTCAATTTTGGTTCATTTGCAGGCTTGTCTCTGAAGATGGTAAGAAGTTGAAAACCATCTACCATAGATACTGTAAAAAAATCATCTTGTATATTACGAGGAGAATAGTTATGTCTACTACTTCAATGTCTGTAAGAAATGCAAAAAAATATTATGAGGATATCCATGGGCTATTTAGGAATAAGAAGACATTCTAAAAATACAACGCCTCTTTTTTTTCTGATTGGGAAGTTTGAAAAGTTGTTTCTAAATTTTAGAGAGGTTTTTTCCGTACAATATTATTTCTACCTGCAGCTCGTTATCTTTTAATTTTAGAGATTAAATTTTACATTGTAAGATCAAATCATGTCGAAATCATATAGTTCATGTTAGTAATTTAATACAAAATATTATAATAGATGATTATTCTTTGTAAATATTTTTAATGCTATTTTGTAAATTTATTAGTTAACATGTTAACTTAATTTTAATTATGATGGATGTCCATCTCTGGACGGAAATTTTAAATAAATAAATAAATAAATAAATAAATAAATAAATAAATAAAAAGAAAAGAAAATGAAATCTTCGCCATATCGGTTCAAGTTAGCAGGCGAAAGTTAGATTACAAGTTTATAAGCGTTTACTCTGCTGTGACGTCCGTGCATGACAAAAGCAGCACAACAAAGTGAATATCCTTAGACAAAATTCACGATTACTGTTTAAAATAAAAACTTATCTGTGGCTGACCAAAAGTTTAGAAATTTCTACGAATAGTTTTGCGAAGATAGCTTGCGAACGTTTTGTGTTTTAAGTTCTACGACAACTCGTAATACTGTGGTTGCGAAGAACCTTCTCTAGTGGTACAAACCCATAATGGATAATATGCGGGGACTCTTCTTATAAATAAAAGAAAAGCGTGGGAATTTAAGTAAGTGTTTTTATTGAGTGAAGAATATAGTTGACCGAGTGACGAAATGTGACAGGAAGGAATGAATATGTGTCGATTAGAATGCGACTAATTGAATGTGACATGATCTAATAATTATGTAATTGTAAATCAAAACATTATTCATAAAAAAATAATTCAAATGGATCTTCTTACAATTTTCTAAATTTTTCTAAGGTATAATAAGGTTGAATAATCAGTTATTCTATTATAAGGAGGAGAAACATGAAAATATTTTAAACTGAAGCCAAAATGTTCGCCGTGCAATGTCCTCTGTACATGTTTGTCATTCTTCTATGGATTTCAGTACCTCCTGCTCCTTCAGCCATCAGAACCGCATTAAAGCTCGCTGTTCCTCTTTTGATGCGTCTATTTCTCAATTCTCGTATGCAACGACTGCTTGGACGGCGCGTATACAGTCAAACTTGGATAATTCGAAGCTGAAGGGACTACTAAATAAATTAAAATTATCCAAAACTTTGAATTACAAAAGTTAAATTGAGGTAATACAGACGTCAAGGGACCAAGAAAAATCTTCGAATTAACGATGGTTTCGAATTACAGACGTTCGAATTATTCAAGTTCGACTGTACTTAGTTATTTCCCTTTCCGATAGAGTCACGCGACCCCTACTTCTTCTAACAGCATGTGCACGTACGCATAATTTTATTCCCCTCTGTCCCATAAGTTTTTTCCACAATATTCTTCGACTCGTTTTTTACTGAGTGGATTATATGTTGTGTATTACCTACAGTGTAATGCAAATATTAATATTAATTATGATTTATTTATGAATTAAAATATATTTGCAACGTATATAATGTGTTTTTTGATTTCTGATTATTTCTTAGGGGCAAGCAGAAAGAACTCTGTATCCGTTTTTGCTTAATATGAACGAGGAACAACAATAAACAGCACTGATGATGGACGATCTCCCGGCGTTGGCCGGCCTGGTGCCGGACGACTGCCTCTCCGCATGGAATTCCTCCTCTATCGAGGTCCCCGAAGATATTTTCTCTTGCAACATGAGCGAAGAACTGAGTGACTATTTGGCCAATCTCAGCTCAAAAGTTGAGGGCTCCTATCCTGAATATTATTCCTTCAACTATCGGTTGGTGGGCACCTTCTTCCACAGTTTCATCTTCATCGTGGGCTTTCTGGGCAATGTACTAGTCGTCTTGGTCGTACTGCGAACTTCTAGCATGCACTCCACAACAAACTGCTATCTCGTGAGCTTAGCCGTGGCTGATTGCATGGTGCTTGTGGCAGCAATACCAAATGAAATAATTGGCTATTATCAACTAGGAGATGAATGGCTATGGGGTCGAGTAGGCTGTGCATTGCTGGTATTCATGCAGTACGCAGGAGTGAATGCCTCTTCGCTGAGCATTACGGCTTTCACGGTGGAGAGGTACATAGCCATCTGTCACCCAATGAAGGCCCAGACCGTGTGTACCGTGCGACGAGCAAAGAGGATCATCTGCGGCGTCTGGACATTTGCTGTTTGCTACTGTTGTCCTTGGCTGTTTCTCACTACCACCGAGACCGTTATCTATTTTGGACTTCCGCCGAAAGAAAGGTGCACGTTCGCCTTGTCACGCGACTCATACCGTGGCTACTACATTGCAGATCTAATCATGTTCTACGTTATTCCACTGCTCATCTCCTGTTTACTGTACGGACTCATAGCCAGAATCCTTTTCACTTCGACTCTCCCTAAAGCACCGGGGCAGGCAAATGGCTTTCACAATGCTGTCTCTGCAAAATCCAACACCAATACAGCTGCCCGAACTCAGGTAAGAAAGTTACTTACAAAATTATTTTCTATTATTTTTTCTTAGAGTCGTAGTATGGTCAAATGATTTTTATATTTCGTCAGTATTGTCAAATGATGTTAAAGTTCTACTTCATAATATATGCCTGTTTTAATCATCATAGATACAATTTAATCTAATTAAACCTAATAGCATCAACTTTAACATTATAATAATGCATAAATAAATTAAATAAATTAAATTATCTGATTCATTTATATTTTTAGAAATTTCCAGTCCATTTTAGTGAATTCTAATAATATACAAATGCATTTTGATTATGATCTTCGAAATTTACCGATATTTCAATTTATTATTCATTCGTTCAAATGTTTACTTTTATTTCAAAAATGAAAAAGATTTGCCATCAAATGAAAAAAGATTGTTGTGGATTTGACCGTTATCATGTTTGCTTATGTGTGTCTCTAATAAATTTTCCAACTGCTATATGCATAAAATCATTTTCGCCCAAAACTTTTAGATTTCTAATTAAAAGAAGCTCCAACTCGTCGTACAGTGGTGTGGGTTTCACTTTTTTGAAAGCACATTTTTACACTTTAAACATCCGTTGTATTAAGAAACTAGAAAAAAATTATTTTCATTTGTAAATTCCCGTTTAACCAATCCCTTTTGAGGAAATGAATGAAATAAAGATAACTTACAACTAACTGCAAAGAAAAAGACCCAGCTCTTGTAGAAATTAAAAATAGAAATGAGAACTACTACTGCGATCGATTCTCGGATCTTAGATCTATTTTCATACAATTAATTACAATAATTGGCTATCAAATTCTGGGTTAAGTAAAGAGAACCTAATTTAAGCTTAATATATAGGATGGCTAAAAAAACTTACTTATTTTGAGAGCTGATAACGGTTTTATTAATGAACAGAGTATAATCATATTTTAACATGTTCATATTGGTATAATACGGAAATGTTTCCAATCACAAAATATGCAAATAAGGGATGTAGACTTTTCGTTGGATAATCTGCTAGACATGGCTGCTTTCTCTTCTAACACCAAATTTAAACGGGTAACGATATTGAAAACGGTTGAGCAAATTGCAACATTGGCTGATGGAGTCTTTCAGGTCACAGAGAGTTGTTGATCAATAGTTGTTGACCTGCTTTATAGAAATTCCCATAATCAATAGTCACAGGGATTAATGTCTGGAGATCGAGGGGGCTAATGAAACATTTCGTCCAATCAATCTGTCCTCAGTAAAAACAGAAAGCAAGAAATGATTTACTGGGCTGATTACACTGTTCAACAAACATGCACTTTGGAATTCTTTCCTTGATCAAATAGCTAAACTACCCTAATTTTGGGTCGAGAAGAATGAATATGACATCAGATATTGTTTTTTAGCTCTAGTTTTTAAGATATACTAATTTCAAGTAGAAATACTAAATATAGACTTCAAAATTCTTTCCTTTCTGAAACTAGCTAAACTACCCTAATTTTGGATCGAGAATGTGACATTAGATATTGATTAGTTTAGTTGACATTAGATTCTGGTTTTATAGATTCACTAACCTCAAATAAAAGGACTTATTCACGTGAACGTCTTCTCTTTGCTTGTGGCTTGTACTCCTTTTCTGGATTGTCTCTTGTCACTGTCCAACAGTAGTCTGTTCCATTTTCCCTTACACCTTCGTTACATTTTGCGAAATGTCCTGATGGAATTGCTCTCCATGTTCGTCACTTACAGCACTTTTATCCTTATAACTTGAAAGGGCTAAATCTGAGAACTAAGAGCTAACTGAAAGTTTTAAATGTCATTTTCGTATATTTCCATGATGAAATGAATCAGAAATAGCTATTTTTAAATTGGAAAGATTTTCACTGTTGACCAGTGTTATGTGTGGTGGCGCGCCGCCATGTTGGAATGTTACGTTTCCCAATATGTCTCGTTGTCTGACGTAAGGAATAAGTGATCCTGTAAAATCCGTAAATAGCGGGCATCTGTGATTGTCACTGTTGCCAAAAACATCATCATTCGTTCTGTTCTTCGAACAATGATGACGTTTCCAGTAAAGCCACACCATTTCTGTGCTTAGCTATACGCTATAGAGGCTTAAAAACTATTTAAACTAATTTGCATATTTTATGTTTGGAAACATTTCGCATTATACCAATACGAACATGTTAAAATATCTTTATAATCTGTTCATTAATAAAACTTCAAAGTGCGTAAGTTTTTTTGGGACTACCCTATATTTAAAATGCGAAATACTGAAGCTTTTAGAGCATTGGCATTATGTAATGTTTTGAATAAACACTAACTATTTTTGATAAATGTAGAGCAAGGGTGCTTAACATGAGGAAATTTTAGAGGAGGACTGGGACAATTAACTACCAATGTGTAAATGTACCTTTTTTGAGTTATATAGACTATCTCGGGAAGCGAAATGTGTATGAAATTTTGAACTAGAGAGTTATTTAAAAAAAATGATGTTAAAGTAAAGCTGATTTATTTTTTATTGAAATGGCATACAAAATCCATATGTTCCATATGGACATTACAAGTCTTGGATATCATCAACCTTGGTGACACGGCAGATGTCCTAAACTGTAATCCATTTCTTCCCAGGCGCGGACTTAACATAGTCTTGGCTATCAGCTTCACTGCATCAGAGAAGCGTTCCTTCAAATCGTGTACTTGTGTGGTAATGTGGGAACATGCACAACATCCTTGACGTATCTCTCTATAAACATCGCAGGATATTAATTCAAGTGAACACGGAGGCCAGAATAGAAACGGCAAATCATGATTCCCGCAAGGCCGATCTAGCGTCCTGGAAGGATCCGAGGGTCGTGAACACACACGGAACATATGAAGTTCTTCTGTCACTTCATATCAAAAATATCAATACGGTTTTTGTATGTCGGTCGAATAAAAAAAAAATCAGCATTACTTTTTGCACCATCCTTTTTAAATAATCTTGGGTTGTGAAAGGGGTGATGTACCAAAAAAGGTTGAGAAACACAGCTGCACAGCTATATTTAAAAATAGCCACGCGCGATTACTGGTCAATTACGACTACTGGTGGATGAAAACGCACGCCTGCATATGCCAATGTCGACAAAGCAATATTGGTCCGTTTCGGTTGAGAGGTTCTGGACCACCTAGCATACAGTCCGGACTTAGCGCCCTCGGACTACCACCTCTTTTCTCCCATGAAGAGATTTCTGGGTGGTCAGAAGTTTGAGACTGATGAGGAACTCAAATCTGCCGTGCACCATTGACTGTATTCACGGTCACGGAGTTCTATGAACAGGGTATTTTGAAACTGATGCAGCGTTGGTATTTCTTAATTAAATTTGGAATGCAATAAGGAAAAGCATTTTTTTTCTATAAAGTTCTGTTTACACAAGCTATGATTAGGATATAGTAATTTATTAAATCGCAATTGCTACAGTTAAAGCGATAATTAAGTTGTATGAATTCTACCAAATTCGATTTTGAGTCCGGATAAACTAGAGCTTCTTAAACTAAGAATGTTCCATTGGCGTGACATGTATGATAAAAACTACTACGTGGGGAAAATGAAGATAGGTTGATATAGTAATAATTATTAATCTCTTTATATTTTCATAATATCGAGAAAGTAACTGAACTATTATAATCATCTTAATATGGCGTTATTCTTCTCCTTGACCGAGTCACAGCAGCAATTTTCTTTAGTATAGACTTTACTATATGTGAAATCAATGTGAAGCCATTCGGTTATCAGATGGTTTGAAAGTTCGGCGAATTTTGTACCGAATAATTCTACAGATGTTTTGTAAGATTCAATTCTGGGGGGTAAGGAATGGGAGCCTCTTTAAATATACCATCACAAAAGATTTTAGTCCTGTGCTATCTATAGTGGATGACTTGGAAGACTGGACTATATACGAGGGTGGGCTGAAAAGTAATGCCTCCATGGCTGTAACTTTTTTATTTTTTAACAGATTTTCAAAATTCTTTTTATATCTGATACTCACATTTCTCCTCTATGTAATGCACTATTCACTTTTTGACATAGTCCCCATCCCTTTCCACGCATTGTACCAACACGTGACTAGTCGGGTGAACCCGTCGGAGAGGAATTCCGGGGTTGTCGTCGACACGAGGATTGAATGGCAGCTTTGGATCCTCTTCTGCAGCACGATAACGCTCGTCCGCACACGATCGCCACACATCAGGGGGGGTTGCAGCGCCTACAGTGCAAAGATGAAAAACTGCAGTTCAAAAATGAAAGACTTTGCACCTTGCGACTTTCACCACTTCCCAAAGAGGAAAGAGCACCTTAAGGGGCATGAGTTGCGTTCTGACGACGAGGTGAAACCTGTGTTTACTCGTAGAATGTGTTTCTCCTTGAGATATTGGTTCAAAACAAGGTTCGAATTCACTTTTAATCTAAATACCCGAAAACATCTAGGATTTCCCTCCAGTCTGTATATCACAATCTTGACCCTCACCGTAATTAGAATATAGGCCGAAGCGCGACACATTAGACCGCAGGAGTCAGTTCCCAGTACTCTTCGGTCCGGTGTTTGAGATATTTAAGCTTAACTCATCGGAACCGGACTACTCTGTAGACACTTGCGAGTTCTTGAGAACCGCTTGGTTTGAAATGGATTGGAGCATTTTCGGAGAATCTTGTACACAAGGTATGCGCTCGTAAGACTTTCCGTCTTGATGAGAAGTGAATTCGAGGGAAAATATGTTCTAATCCTAATGGCTGGTTGTGATATTGCCAAGAAAACGATTGAGATTCCTTCTATTGGATGCATCACCTTGGTGCCTGAGGCGCAGGTCTTATTGCGGGTTTGAATCCCGAAGTGGCATGGATGTTCGTGTTTGTGCTCTACTAAAATATGCGGAGGGCAATGGGATACCATCGCATTTATTTCTCCACGACTACCAGTAATGTGTCAACTTCCTAAATTAGATAGAATGTCATAAGTTAGAGGATGTAGGAAGTGGAGTTCGTTCCTTATACTTATTAAGTACCGAAAGGTGCTTTATGCTATCAGTGTGAGGAAACATGTCTGTCTGTCTGTCCCTCCGAGGCTACGAAAGATTTTCAAAATTTGTTTCGTCAGTCGATGAATATGGTATATGGCACGAACCAATCACAAATATTGTCTAAATAGGTTAAATAGCACGTGCACAAATGGTACCTTCACGACCCCACCTAGCAATTTTCAATGGAGAGCTATATTAAGTAATATATCAAACAAATAGTGATGACGAGATAGACGCGGATATAATTTACTATTTTCGACAATTAATAAATATAGTTCCGCGAATGAACCATTTCAAAAATGGTTGAAATCGAAACAACGGCACGTGCTCTAATGGAACCCTTGTGACACCCTCAAATATTTTCATTGATAAGATATGGCATGTAATATATCAAACAAATTGGGATTATGTGTCATGAATGAATATAACGTAAAATTAATGATAGTCGAAATTGGATTCAAGGAACCTGGTTTAGTGGAACCCTAATGGTTCATTGGAACTTTCAATGCTAAAATATGGCAGGTAATATATCAAACGACTTGGAATGATGTGCCATGAATGAATATAACGTAACATTAATGATAGTCGAAATTGGATTCAAGAAACCTGGTTTAGTGGAACCCTATGGTTCATTGGAACTTTCAATGCTAAAATATGGCATCTAATATATCAAACGACTTGGAATGTTGTGTCATGAATAATGTAAAATTAATGATAGTCGAAATTGGTTCAAAGGTACATGGTGTAATGGTATCTTTATGGTCCATTAGAAACTTACAACGTTAACATAGGGCTGTTTAAAAATATATTTCCGCGAATGGTTTAGTTTAACCTTTCGGTACTTGGTTATGTCATTCCTTAATGGTTTATTTCACATGGGATAATTCAAACCGAGTCAGCCCGTGCTGGCCCGGTTATTTTGTTTTATTACATCTGAATTCAAACTGAGCCAATGCGAGCTGAACCGCGCCACATCCTTCGAAAGTGAGGCTGCACGGTACGCTATCACAACCAGCTATCCCTTAATGCAATGCGAACGCGCGATCTCGGTACTCGCACACTAGAGGAGAGAGGCTGAGCCGGAAGCCGTGTGATGGAAAGAGTATGCTCAGCAACTACTGCCGGAGAAACGAGAGCCGCGCTTTATTTATAAGCGTTTGTTAAGTGAAAGGTTTCATTATAAACATCCATTCATCCAGAGTTTAAAACGAAGAGAAATCCTTTTACCTTTAATGGAGGTCAGTTTAAATTTCTTTTAAAATCTCAAGCTTTTTTCCCATTTTAGAGTGGATGGCGGGGGCTCCTGATGGTAATGAATGCGGTTTTAGAAGAAGTTTTCTTAAGCAACTTATAATATTCAAAATATGAACTATCAACATTGCTTTTCAAACTAAAAATGGGTGGGAGGGGGCATTAAAATTTTAAATATTCCGCTAACGTTCAAGAAACGGAGAAACTTTAATGTTTGCTGCGTGTTATAAAAACTCAGTCACGCTTTAGGGCTTATTGATTCGCCACTAAAATCTTTCCCTTGGTTGGGAACACCGTGTGCAAGCCATATCCTTTACTTTTAAGGAACTTTTTAATCTTTTTTTAATGAATGCAAGAAAACAAATATTCGGAGCAAAGCGAAAACAAAAATGTACTTTATTATAAATTAGCGTCATTAAATTTCAATTGCCTTTGTTTTTTGTCTAAATTTTAAAATGGTAGAATATAACACATTAACATTAAACGAAACGAAACTGAATGATATGGAATTCAACCTTGAACGATTTCGTTTCCAAATGTTTTCATTTTTAATAATGAAAACAAGTTTTTATAGATGTCCCTTTATATTTTAAAGCAGATCACGGAAGAGAGAAAATTCATTCTACAAAAATATTTGCAGAATTAATCCAGTAAGTCAAATTTCGTTGCGTAAAACATTGTACATTCTTTCTAAAGCGTTTATCATAAATTGAAGAAAACATATTGAAGATTACGTACCTTGAGATTTGTCATAAAATGATCCCGTAAGACTAGGTTCGACAAAATCATTTAAAGAATTCATTACTAAAGAATTTTGTAGTTGAGAAATGCTTGCAAAAACTTTATTCTTTACAATGATAGGAGATAATTTTTTTTGTGTTATGGAGAAAAATATTTATTTAAGAATTTGGTTAAATAGCCGTATTCACGATGTGAAAATACATTCCTTCGATATTTAAATATCATCATCATCATCATCATCATCATTGTCATTATTTACAATCATCATCTATCCACTGGATAGAGACAGGGTGATTAATTTGATGGAAATTAGGCCAAACCTAGACGCCGACCGAATGCGGATTCTCCAATACGACTCATGGTCCCCAAATTTAATAGAATATCAAATATTATATTCTCGAGATGAGTTACCTGTGCGTACTTCGATTTAAGCGTTCACGGATGCAGGGTTAAAAAATATATTAATAATACATTTCCAAGTTCGGCATGAGAGTATATTTGTCAGTCATTATGTCTTTAATAATTTTAAGTATAGATGCTCTGAATACAAGGTCAATAAGTGAAGATCTCATTTTCAAATAGACCCAGGTCCAAATTATCAATTTTTCAGGAAGCACATTTTTTTAATTTTTTTAGCTTCCTAATTTAACTTCGCTCAAATACCTTACTACTGGGTCATGTAAAAAGTTGCAGTGGAGGATTTACAGTAGATCTACATAAATCACAGACTACTATAAACAATTTATTTGATTTTCATAACGCTGTATTTTCCAAAGTATTACTTATACAGATATAATTGATACATGAAAAGAAGGATATATTCACCACTGATTTTAGGTATCCTCTTTTTGTGCTTTAAATATAATCTCGTGTATATCATAATTGCTAGATTGTGATATCTAAGTCTTACAAACTTGGGAGAGAGAGATTCCTTCAAACATACTTTAAAAACTTAATATGTCCAATAATTTTAACGTTCTTTCAAGATAATTTTATGAATGACCTTAGCAAGTGACCGCTGTGATAACCATTGCCAGGGAAATGCTACAAAATGTATGGATCGAGCTCCATGAAAAGAACCGTAAACTCACCAAGTTTTTCTCACATTCACAAATGTTCTATGTATGTCCCCTGTTCACACGACACGCGTCCTAGCGAAAGTCGAGTTCTTTCCACACATTTTGTAGCATTCCCTATCAATGTTCTTGTAGATAGAAAGGCTTTGACGTGTGTAAGATTTCTTCAGGTTAAGATTTTCCAACGTGATGATCGCCTTTCACTTAATCACCGTTCACACGTGTTTGTTGATCATGATAAGAAATGTTCCGTGAACGGGCAATTGTAACACAGCCGGTTTCAAATGATCATTGAGTTACGAGATATGTCTATAAGGTATCCGGAGTGGGTCTATTGTGGACGACAGGTGTTACCGAACCGGATCCCAACCTAATTCCCTTCGAAATAAGTTCCATTAGAAATGATGCAAACAATCAGGAAAAAAAGAACCATTTGGTACTTTAGAGATAATTTACGCTATAGCCGCAATTGGTATTTTAAGTTTTGTAGTTTGAGCTCATCATGTATTTAGAGTATATATGGGTATAAACATCGGCCGCTTATTTCACAGCAGCAACGATAATTATTGCCGTTCCCGATGGTGTTAAGTTCCGTATATGGGTTTTAACCCTTTTATTTTGTTTTTAAAGTTTTTATATTGTATTTTGTTGAAATGTTTTGTGGGCGTGGCATTTTTAACTCTTCTTAAACGTAATTTATTGGGCTATTCACTTAACCCAGAGATGCTGGCATTGCTGGTAGCAGTTTTAGAAGTCTAACTGTCGAATTCCTTTGAATGTTATCAATATTATCCAATCGGCATACTCTTTATAATTTTCTTCTTCTTAAGGAATTAAAAAGTCACATGGAGTCATGTCCGGTGAATAAGAAGGATGCTGTAACTGGAGCGTTCCCTGTTTGACCGGAAAGTCCGGGAGAATAAAATGGTGGAGAATACAAGACCACTGGCTAATGCTTGTGCCATCACGTTGGCTAAACAAGACCGATCGTTTCTTTCAAACTACATAATGCAACCGCTTCACAATTGCTGGATATTGTGACTTGTTAATGACATTCGTGATCGATAGCTCTTCAGCTACCTGTCAAATAGTTAAACGTCTGTGTGAACGAACCAACTCCCTGACTTTGCCGACCACTTCCTCTTTTCGAGATGAAGATGGTCGATCACTGTAGGAATCACTTTCGATACTGTCTCTTCCCTTCTTGAAGCGACGGCACCAGTCAAAAACCTGTGAACGTCTCATGGTCTCATCTCCAAATGTTATTTTCTCCACAATCTCAGTTGCAGTTTTGCCAATTTTGAAACAAAATTTAATACAGACTTTTTACTCTAAATTTTCAGACATTAAAATAATAGTCACTAAGTACAAACACGACAGCTTGTTCTTCTATTAAACTCACGCAACATAACGCACTCACATAACAATTGCCAGAGATTCATCCACAGACTTGCGAAACACGTGCTAAAACGGTCGCCTGTCTGCCCATTATTATATTTGCAAACTACACCTAATAGGATGGCCAATAAATAAGTTCAGGATGTTTGACAGCTAATAACTCCACTGTAAACACGATTTATTTAATCTTTAAAGTGGTATACATCATCAAAGGATACAAAAATGTTTCTCTATGTGCGGTTTTCCAGTGCAATATCAATCTGTGCTCCATCGAGATCGATTACTGTTTGGAGGCGCAAAGCCACGTTTGCACACGCCTTGGAACAGATCTCAATAGGAATCGCGTTAAATTCTTGGGTTATCAGTTCCTTCTGTTCCTCAATGCCGTCAATGGGGTGAACGTAGACTTTCTCTTTGAGATAGCCCCACAAGAAAAAAACGAGGCCACGGCGCTGCCCCACAAGAAAAAATCCACCTTTCGGGGAAAGTTTCATTGAGAGATACGTGGACGTCCAAAGCGTAATGAGGCGGGGACACTGTCTAGCTGCCTCCACAGGTCGGCGAAATTCTGTCGCTGTTGTTGTACCGAGTACACTGTCTCTTCCAAAAGATCGAGGTACGAAGCGTGTATTACCGAATCTTCAAAAAGAATGGCCCATCGAGACCATCGTACGAGACACCACCCCACAACATGACTCCTGAGCTTTGGTGATCGTGATGAATACGACCTCGGGGTTCTCGGGTCTCCAATCTCCGATCAAAAGTTGTAGGCTGTCAAAAACCTGAACTTATGTATGAGCTAGCCTGTAGATGCTTTACGGACACACGGATGAGTTTTTCTATATCCGTTGGGTGAAATGTCCACGGGATAATTGTTTGGTACTGTGTAGTAATGAAAATCTAATTGCTATTAAACATAGACAGATTTATTTGAAATTTTGATCATCAATAAAAACCCTAAAATTCTAGTATAACAATTAAAGTTGTGATAATGAAATATGAATAAAATCGGCTTTGATTATTAATTAAATATTTATGTACAGAATATAGAATTTAGTATTAGTATTTGGGCTCATAAAATATTTAATGTAGTTGCTGCTTTCAAAGAGAGATTCTCTACGTTAATATGAAAACAATGAGACTTTATCATTCGAGAACATAATAGTCGGAATAGAATCCTAATACTAATCTTCCTGCTCTACGTGAGATTAATAGATTCCAGTATTAATTCTCGATCGGTCTTTGTACCTTTTCACGCACACTTTTAAGTAATTAAAATCTATACATCAATATTGATGAAGGTTATTCATTTCTGCCAACAACCGTTCCTCTTTTCTGCCGTTGAAACTCATTCAAAATTAAAATTAAAAAAAATAGATGTTTAAATGAAATTATTATTTTTAATTAACATATGGTTAATAGGATAATAAAAAATCAATCTTATGCATATGTATAATTACCTTTAATAGATAATGTTCAATGAATAATTTAACAGTAAAGTAGCATGATTTCGGCTTCCTAGCTATGAAAATGAGAAAAGAAACTGAAGAATTTTTCTACTTAATGTCTTTCAAATGCTGGCATCGAGTTATAGATAATACCCAAAAAAATGAACATGGACTCTGAAATGAATTTTAAATATTAATCAGCACATTATAAATTAAAGAATAACTCATGAAGATTTTATCGTATGCCATACGTCAGATGTTAAGTTATTGATGAAAGAAAATTCCATAGCCTGAAATGATCAACACTATAAATAATTAATCTGTTGCAGGCAGGTTGATAAATAGTAAACATGGACTGTTGTTAATATAACAAAAAAAATACATAAGATCAAAAGCTAGTAATTACAACTAGTAATTACAATTTTGTTAAAGCTGTGTTTTAAGAGGTATTTTTTTGTTATTATTAGGTAATAAGTTAATTATTTATCCTATATACACAGCCCTATCTTACAATTTTTAAAGCTTATTTGGGAAGACTAGACATTAAATATTAGGTCTGATTATTTGGAAACAAGTTGACCACACGCCTTACAGTCCGGACCTAGTGTCCAGTAACTACCATCGGTTCCGGTATCTAAAGGAGGGGTCTAGAAATTATGGCGTCGACTGCTAAGGTCATTTTGCGCCTTTTCTACAAGTTATATCTGTACGCAGCCCGGGAAAACACAAACATGCATGCCTATGGCGGGATTCGAACCCACGGCCAGGCGGACTCGAGAACTAGAAAGCCTACGCCCTAGCCCTCTCGGCCACCTGGCCGGCGGTATCTAAAGAAGTTCATCGGCAGCCTGCGTTTCTTTCCTCACTGGCGGCAGACTTCTATGAAGTGGGCATGCATAAGCTCACTGAGTGCATTTGTGGGCATGCATAAGCTCACTGAGCGCTCAGCGCAATGACAAGAATTTAAATAAACCTGGAAATTATATGGAAAAATAGTTAAAAGTATATAGAATCTGGTAAAGAAAGAAAAAATTGAAAAAAAATATATAGTATTTTGTTTTTATTACAAACCAGTGCTTCAATTAAAAAATACGCCTCGTATTTAAATTAACAGATAAAATATTACCTACTTATTATCTAAACTGGATAAAAACAAGACTCTAATAATTAAATTCTGATAATTAATTTACAGAGTAAATACTAATCAGGTTGAATCCAGTAATTCCTCAGTGTTCTTTTGATGCGCCACGCTGTCATATTAATGGACTGAAACAAGAGGATTACTCGGCGGCATCACAGTTTGGCGCACCACTGCATTGAAATGGGAGCTTAATACAGGAATGATGGAGGTCTTACTCAATTTGACCGTAGAGAAAGCTATTGTGGAATGCCCCGAGTGATCAATATCAATATTTGTCTTTTAAATTCGTTTTTTGGTATCCGAAACGATATCACGTGAAAAAAAATTTTCGCGATATTACTCGATATTATTAAGAGATGAAGGATTTGTCGATCGTGTCATAATTTCGCTTAGAATTTGAAGAATTTTTTGAAGAATCTTGTATCCGTGCAAGAAGAGAATTCATTTTGTTACATTGAAATAGAATTTAGGGTGTTATGTACAAGAGGTTTAGTTCCTTACTGCCAATTACTGAAAAAGTCCAAGTCCCAGGTTTTATGCACTTGTTTATCTTAAGAGACCGATAATGAATTCGAATGTGCTGAAGACAAAAACAGAAAAGAGACGACCTTTAAGAAGGGAAGCAGTAAGAATTATTCATAACAAAGATAAGCATAAAAGTGATGGGATATACAGTATTAGTAGTATTGGGAGGATTGTGTTGAAATAGGGTCACACCTTGTATAGTGTAAGAAAATAAAGTAATTAGGCCAAAACCTTTATAATTTAAACAAATCGATATCACGTTCATGTTATCCGGCTCCATCCCAGAGTTTCCTTGAATTCTTATAATACTGATGGGACATACATAGCAATTAAAGTGTATAGCATAAATGAATGTATTTAAAACTAGAGTTATAGATAGTACTTAGAAAGATTAAGAATATGCGATATTAACAAACACATAAGATAATTGAGAAAAAGTTCAGTCGGTAAATACGGTAGAAAACCTATACTAATACATACTGAGCGATAGAATTTCCCCCCACTACAATGTTCGCAGCGCCGCTCTGTCGGCCAGAGAAAAAAATGTCCAAAGCTCTTAACATGGGGATTTTCCAACCTGTTAAAAAAAGCCTTGCTTTTACTGAGAGTCAAGGCAGATTAGTCTGGACCTGTCCCTTCTGAATGAAAATAGAGTAGCAGGTATACGCTTGAGATGTGCTATTCATGTGCTCAACTATGACTTAAGTCTAAACCTTTTTGCACTCGACTGTACATGTATATTTCGTGGGCTACGCTTATAGACCAATGAAATGAGGCTGCTGGTGCTTCAGAGAGTATGAAATTAACGTTATAAAATACTTTTTACCCAGAATCTAATGCTTGCAAGTATGTAAATGACCTGTAAAAATAAATACCAAATTTAACCCTATAACTTTTTTTAGTTATGCAATAAGTGCTAAAACCATAATCATAAAGTAAACAAAAGCTTAAGTTGCTTTATTGCATCACCGATATCCTAATGTTTAAAGACATTTTTCACTTCTTATATCTATGTGCTCCCATATGATCAAATATGCATCTGAAAGTAGATGTGTTCTTTCAGGCAGTATATAAAAATTTAAATATTAAAATGGACGATTATTGAGTTTTTTTTTTTTTTTGCCCTGAAGAAACCCTATTTTTAAGATGCATATTCATAAGTCTATAACTTTGCAAATACAGGTTAGGAAAATCCATATTTGGTGGCTTTATTAATAGGCAAGATGAGAGTAAGTATAAAAAGTTGTGAGCAATAAAATCAATTTGTATTTAAATTACGGCCTCCTAAAGTATGATCAAACTTTGTCGCAAACGCGAAGCGACAATTTTTTTGTCATGTTTAAGCCTAACATGTAGAAAATATATCTTAATGGGAACCTCCAAACTGCAATATTTGAATTCTATGTTAAAAAGTTGTACTAGTTCGTATAATTTCTTGCCAGCAGCTGCAATAATCCTGGAATGGCAATCTATGAAACATCCCTTTTTGTCGGTTGATGTCAGTCATTGTGAAAGTGACCCCTCTTAGAGGGGCCTTAGCTCAGCGGATATATAAGATATAGCTTTAATATTTTGCACAACTTTATTTGAAGACCTAAAAAGCATATGGAAAATATTTGAAAGAATTTAGAGAAGGTAAGGTGGGGACAATTTTCTAATATTGGTCTACTTGTCATGGAACGACCCCAAACAGAAGTACGGCTTAAATTAAGGTTAGATTGATTGCTATTGGTTTTATAGTATACATGTATAAATTGCCTCGAAAACAGGAAATTTCTCTTAGTAAGGGAAATGAGACCGAAAGCGAAATGAGTGAATACTTAAAATTTACAACTTTAAATATTTACTGAATGACGTTATTGAGATGCATTTGAATGACGAACTATTTTGAAACAGGGAGTTACCGTTTCTGTTAAATGTACACATTATAAAATCGACTGCGAGATACTTGTAGCAACTCCAACAGATTCCAGCAGCTGTATTTCATTAGCAACTTCATTTAGCAACTCCTGCAGATTGAGAGGCTTTCATTAATTGCTAGTTGTAATTAGCTGAATGTGTTTTCGTGAAGCCATCCTTTCCATCTATTGGAGTTTCGATAATAAAAGTACATACAGTCCTTCTATCACGAGATCTTGATAAGATTTCAATGAATTAAATCGCCAATTAGGGAGCGGTATTTTTAACTTTTCCTTTAGTCGAAAAATATAAAAAAATTAAAAAGGACGGACATTTAATTTGTCTATTTAGAAAATAATTTAATATTTTTATGGCATGTGTTATAATTGCCATAAGAAAATAACTCGTAAATTTAAATAAATAATTAAAATAAAAATCGATAAAATTAAAAATTTATTTTAAAGGTTTATGTACAACTGAAAAAACAGTTGAGAATGAGCAAGCTTTCATTACCAAAAAAGTTTATGCGTAATTTAAATGTGAAACAGTATGAATGGAAGTACATGAGTATGAAAAAGGATAGTGTGTGAATAGGGTAGAGGTGAACGGAATAATGGCAATCACCTAAGAGCAAATCACAAAATAATCAACAGTACACATTTTTTTTTATATACAGAGTGAGCATAAATTATTGGTACTATAAAAAGGGTTATAACGTTATAACTATAAATGCTATGCACGGTTGCCAATTTAGCAGATTTCATGGCCGACGTTCCATTGTCTAGTTTTTATAACAATATCCAACAATAAATATTCCCATCTAAAAATAAGCTCAATTGGCAACCCTGATGCTATATTTTACGCGGTTTGCAACAATAAAAAGAGTAACTCTTAAAATCTTTAGCTGCTTTTACAGTAGAACCTCGATTATCCAGGTTAATGACCGGCACCCGTCATCCGGATAATCAAAAATCACGGATGATCGAAAATAATTCGCAAATGCTAGAATAGGTGCTATACATTGAAATTCTTTTCTTTCTTGTGCTGTTTATCTTCTTGAAAAAAATCAGGCAGGAGACGCTGCTTTATCTTACAGCGCTTCAATTTTATTGATGTCTGGAATTTGCGAAGTTTTAGTTGTCACTAAAATTTGAATCCGCTTCCTGCTCAAGAAAGTCTAGTAATGTTTAGGTACAATTTAGCGCTTCTGCAAGCGAAACTTTCTTTACTGTAGAACCGTGTTCAACCACCTCATCGTCGCTTTCTTCCGGCAATTCCGCACTTGACTTCGCTCTCGCAGCATTGACGGCGTCGTCTTTCATTTGATATCCAGGTTGATCAGACAGTAGCCAGTATTCGAAGTCAAGGAAGATTACATTTCCTTCAAATTTACTAGAACACTATATCGGTCATTGGGTATCAATGTCTCCATCTTCAACTTCACCCAAGCATTCTCTTCTCCTATCGACTCAGTCAGCTCTGATTGCTTCGCTATCTACATTTTGGCTCTATTGCAATTTATTTCATGTGATCAGGAATAGTTGAAGAAGGTTTATCTGTTCCTGCTGTAATCTTTATGCAAATAAAAATCTTGGCAGTTTTCTGATGTTTAGCAATTATTTAGGCGATCCCGGATAACCGAATACACGGTTAACTAAAGACCGGATAATCAAGGATCTAATGTTTTATGTGACTGATCCCATCATGCAACGTGGTATTGCATTACAATCAAAATGGCAACTCCTGAGCGGAAAGCATTAAAATCTAGCGTTTAAAATTCAACGACGTTCCCGTAGTGTCACGTGCCAAATAGCGCAGTGGAAAATTTGCTAGGCTTAAATACAGAAACGAGACACTAAGTGAACACACTACGTTTTAAGTACGTACTAAAAGATTTTAATTCACCAAATTCTTAAAGGCAAAGAATAAATTAGCAATTAAATAAAAACAACAACAGCAATGTAAAATGATAATGACAAACAAAATTAAAAGACGCAATACAAATACACAGTTCGGTAATTGTACACAAAAATGGTAATCAACTATACCTAACTTGCTCTAATTGATAACAAGCGGTAACTTAAATTTCAATAAAGAAATTGGCAAAAAAAAAAAAATACACAAGCTATTATCTGAGGCAAATTTCCTAAAGAATAAAAGGAATCAAACTCCTAAAAATACATCACCTTAGTGTAGCCTCATTTAAACAAAACTTAAAGTATTGTTATAGTTCGTTATTTTGACTTCAAGTTCAAAACAAAAAAAAACACTATCAAAATAGTAACTTTCGATAAATAATGAACTAAGCTTACGCTTAGCTTCAGACACCAATAAAAGTTTATTTCGTCAAAAAAATTGTCCCGTAAGTAAAGCACAGATTTAATATATGAAATCCAGTCTTAATAGATAGGTCAGTCACAAAGTCACAGAATGCTACTAAATTCGTGGAATGCCTGTAAAAGGAGGAAACAATATTTTATCAATAGCTATCGCCTATAACTGAAGGCATCAAAAAAAAACAACATAATACATCAAATCCTCCTTCGCAACTAAAGACACCAGTATCATTCGTAGCAAAAAAATAATGACACAATTTCAGGAACACACACACTTGAAATTAAACCGTACTACGGTTTAAACACCTGATTCAAATCAAAGAAACGGCGACACTCACAATAAATTTTACGGCCAAACGACCTCTCCAACGATAGGCCTTTTTCTGAATTTAGTCGGCACGCATATAAACTTTTTAACGATAAAATAAAGATAATACAGTACTCACTGCTTATTACAGAATGTATCCGGTTAACACTGCACGGCACAAATTATGAACGAGCCACCACTCTGCCGACGCCATCTCGCACGTACGCCGTCAATCCCAGGGGGAGAACTCCGAGAAGGCGAACTCGTTCACAGCAAATGACGGTTGCGAACTCCATAAAGTAAATTAAAGAAAAAAGTGATTCAGTTTAGCTGCAATTTGACATATACGACAAACCTACGACTAATATAACCAGAAATATGCTTCGTCGTTTTCTTCGTATACCCGGCTCTCGTGCCACATTTCTAATTCGAAGTTAGTCAGACACAATAGGTTGACGGGCGACAATTTCGTTCGTGGAATACAGGCGACGTTAATTATGTAGATGACGGCCTCCACCCCAACTTGCGTTTTTTCTTACCTTGCGTTGTTTTTTAACATGCATCTTGGGTTGCTTAGTGTTTTTGGGGGGGGGGGGGTGGACGAAAAATTTAGTTTTTATTTTTGGTGGGAACGTGGTTTTCTTTCACTCGAAAGCGGTCTCCTTTAGGTTTAATGGCGCCGACTTCCTTCTTCCAGATACTAGATACGCAACGCTATCTGTTGGTAGCGGTTGAAGTCAGGCACGGAAACGCAGACGATGGTGAAAATGGTCAATAGAAAAATACTAACCATTGGCCTCCTGTAACCGGCCGGGGGGAAACCAACTGCCCCCTGTGACCAAACAGGTTGGGGTATATATCATTAACTTACCCCCGGAGGGGGACGTCGTAGACAGAACGCCGGAGGCGTTCGAGTAACGGAAAACAGTGACCAATGGGCATTATTGAACGAGGCCCGGAGCGCCGAGAGTGGTACAAGTTTGCTGAAATTTAAAGCTAGTTTGCACCATAAATAAAAACTAAATCTTTCGTCCACCCCCCCAAAAACACTAAGCAACCCAAGTTGTATGTTAAAAAACAACGCAAGGTAGGAAAAAACGCAAGTTGGGGTGGAGGCCGTCATCTACATAATTACCGCGACGTTCCCTGCGTTGCCCGACGCCTCGCACCTCTTGCCGGCGGACGAGCCCACCTTCGACGCTCGCACGGGTTGCTTTCCCCGACACTCAGCCGACGACACTTCTGTAGCATTCAAATGAACGTCTTCATGCTCGGGAACGTTAATGCCTCCACAGCTCGCATTAACCTTTCTCCGCTCAAACACCTGTCGTCTCTGCTGCTCGTCCTTCGGCCAGGGATTTTTCCATGAATTCCTCGACTCCGGAACTCGCTCTCCTTTTCTACCGTCTCGACCCCTGTCGCCTCTCCTCGTGTCCAGAATCGAATCTCCCGCTCCGCTCTCGCCGCGTTGACTCTCGGGAAGCTTTCTCCTCCTGAAGACACGTGTTTTGTTACAGCGAGGTTTATTTCGCTGTAACACGTAGTAATGTGAAGACCCGTATGATAAGAGAACATTAAATCGCTGGTTAAAACAAGTTCAAGCAACAGGAAGTCAGCTGCACCAGAAGGGTGCGGGTAGGCCATCAACTTCGAATGAAAGTGTTGCAAAACTTACAGAAGCGTTCACCCGCAGCCCAGAGAAATCAATGCCTCATTTGTTTGTTTGCTTCGTTAGGTTTTATGGGCGCGTGGTCATTTTTGCCAAAATCCGTAAACTCAACATGATTATTTTCTTTTACACTTTCCGGAAACACAAACATCCACGAGACCAGACGGTTTCGAGAATTGGAAAACCTAGCCCCAACGCTCTCGGCATTGCGTATCGGGCCGGCCAATGCGTCGAGCAAGCTTAGAACTGAACATTTCAAGGAGCACTATCCGTAAAGTTTTCTCATTAACAAACTGCAATTTCATCTATTTGTTCCTATGAAGAGATTCAAGTTCGGGTAACGGTTTGATTCTGACAAGGACAACAAAAATGCCGACTGCATTTGATTTTACATCATAAAACGGAATTTTACGCAGATGGTTAATGAAATGCTTACTGGTCTGAAGCTTTACCCCTATGGTCATCTCTAGCAACGCTTCCTCTTTTACTTTGTTCATCTCCAGCGTCGATTCCTCTTTATTTTCGTCATCTCAACGGATTTATTTTAAAGGCTCCGTTTCGCGCCCCACTTGTACACTGAGTGAGCATATTATTATGACCACCCTGTCAGTATCTCGCTGGGCCATCTTTTGCCTTTAATACTGCGGTGATTCTTCTTGGCATTGATTCCACGAGATGTTGGAAGGTGGTGGGAGGAATCTGACACCATGCCTGATGGATAGCACTGTCTAGTTGTGCTAGATTGGACGGTGGTGGATCCAGCCGTCTGATGGTTCGTTCGACTTCGTCCCACAAATGCTCAATTGGAGTGAGATCTGGGGATTGTGGGGGCCACCGAAGTAAGGTAAAGTCCCCCTCATGTTCTTGGAACCACTCCTGCACAATACGAGCTCTGTGGCATGGCGTATTGTCTTGCTGGAAGTAGCCATCTCCATTGGCGTACGCCATCAACATAACATGGTGGACTTGATCGGCGACGATACGGAGGTATGCTGTGCCATCCAGACGTTGTTCAACACGTATTAACGGACCCAACGCATGCCAGGAAAACATTCCCCAGACCATAACATTGCCTGCACCGGTGCAGACAGAATCACTGAATCATGTTTTATATCCCTCATCTTCGTTGTTTTTATAAACTGTCGTATTACATGTAATCCAGGTGCAGACGGGATGGGGATAGTTTTAAAGCCCATGTCTTTGTTTTTAATTATCTTTGTGGGTGGCAACTTTTGGCACGGATTGTTGAGCCATATTAAGTAATCCTTTTTGCAGCTACTTGGTAACTTAATTTTAGCGTCCTTAATACTGTATTATTTTTAATCAGATGCCACAAGTTAGTTTTTGAGCACTGTGTTAACACTAAGGATCTTTTTGTTAGGGAGCAATGCTTGTTTAAATTGTTTGTTGGCTTCGTTGAACATTTCAAGAGTGGTCGCGTTTTTATTCGATGAAAAGTTTTGATAAGTTTTTACCTTATGGAGCCAAAATTAAGTCAATTCCTTTGTCCACCACTGTTTATTCGTTTTCCGTTTTGTTTTCTCCACTCTTTGCATGCCAGCGAAATTGGCGGAGGCTAAGAAGATTCTTATTAATTCTTCCAGTTTTTCCGACGAGGTTTGCACACTATCGTAATAGTTCCAATTTGATGTATTTAGCAAAGATCTAAACAGCTGCACGTTCATATTGGCGAAGGAAATCTTCCATTCAGCTTTATGTATCCTTTGAACTTGAATAGTCTGATAAAAGTTGCACTTAACCATTATACCTTTGTGATCGCATTTGGATATGATCATCATATTTACTTTGTTCCGGGCTAAGTTCTGAGTCACATATACGCGGTCAATTATCGTAGCAGTGTTTTTAGTCATTCGCGTGGGAATCCTAATAATTTGTTGGAGTCCAAATTCTTCCACAGTAGAGCGCAGGAGCTTAATTTCAGGAGTTAATATTAAATCATTTACAGTTAAAATCCCCTAATAAGATGCCATGGTGATGTGGACCGAGAGCAGCAATAATGTCAGTACAGATTTCCATGGAAACGTAGGAGGGTCGGTAAATAACGGTGACTCTAATTTCAATTTTTTGCATAGTACACAACAAGGATAGATATTCCACACCCTGGATACTATTCTTCTCAACAAGCTTATGTTGAGAATCCGTCGGAATATGACCACTTGTCAATACAAAAATTTATTGATTTTATGCGTACTAGTAAACTGTTTTGATTCCATTGTGTTATGACTCAACATTTTCGAGATATAGCATTTATCGAAGATTCGAATTTTGGCCATTACCTCCATGGTAATGGGAAGTATTGGTTCCATAGAAATTTGGATGCGATATTCGTAATCAGCCATGAAAGACGCATCCGTTTCATATATTGTATGTCCCGCACCTTCAAAAAGTGTGGACAGACAGAAATATAGAATTCAGTTATTGAATATCGAGATATAACATGGTATTCTTTCTTTTTTACTGTACTTGCTCGATGTTTCGAAATGTCAATGAATGTTTTAATGAAATTGATATTTATATAGGATGGGTAAAAATGAATTATATATAAATCATGTATTGCGGATAAAATATTATGATAGAAGACTATTTAAGGAAACAACTGGAAGAAAAATTAACAAAGTTTCGTTTGAACTTGGAGCTTCACCTCATTATCATAAACAGGTGCGGCGTTATATGAACGGATCGCGCTGCACTGCCAATATTCTGACATTTCCCGAGTGCCCACCATGTTCACCTAACCAGATTCCTTGTTTTTTTTTCTTCGGAGTAAGGTGAAGAACGCTGTCTATACAGGGTGATTTACATCGAATGTAAAATACTTAAAGGGGGTATTATAGAGGTTAAGATAAACACAAAACGTCCTATGAACATGGGTTCAAATATGAACGATAACTGAGATATGAACAGAAATAAAAATGCCGCCACCAAGATCAACAAGTTATAATAACTCAGATTCTGTAAAGCCTAGATTAATGAAATTTGGAGGAATAACAGAGTACATAAGACTGTGTATACCTTTAAAATTTGATCTAATTCTAACAAGAAGTTTCCAAGTTACTCATTCAACATCATAATACGTACGTGTTCACTTGTGAGTACTAACTAGCACTTGTCACAATTTTGACTGTGTAACTCGGAAACTTCTCGTTGGAATTCAATCAAATTTTAACGGTATACACAGTCTTATGTACCTTGTTATTCCCCCAAATTGCATTAATCTAGGCTTTACAGAACCTGAGTTATTAACTTGTTGATCTTGGTGGCGGCATTTTTATTTCTGTTCATATCTCAGTTATCGTTCATATTTGATAGGACGTTTTGTGTTTATCTTAACCTCTATAATACCCCCTTTAAGTATTTTACATTCGACGTAAATCACCCTGTATACCAATCTTGCCGAAAGATCTGGCAGAACTACGAAGCTGCATTCAGAAGTACCTTTGAAGCTATAGATGTCGATATGCTATTTCATGTAGAGCAAGAATTGGATTACCCTATGACGTTTTTCGCATATTCTAATATTGAATCGTTGTAATAGGAATAAAACTTTGCAAGTGTTTATTTCCTTAACTCCTCTATAACATATATTTTTTCCGCAATAGTGTAACATTCTTGATGATTCATCCTGCTTTCTGTTTATAAATATAGCTTATTATGAAATGAATACTGGATATAATGCTCCAAGCATAAGGTAATTATTATTAGAAAACTGGAAGGAAAAATTCCGCGACCTGGATTCGAACCAGGAACCACCAGTATCACGTTCGCCGCCTCTACCAAGTAATTTTACGATACTTGGAGACAGCCTTGCTTTACCATGCTCAATTGGTAGAAGCGACGAGCGTGATACTTGGGGTTTCAATAATAGCATAATAAAGCTTATTGTTCGAAGACATCAAAAACAGATAATCACTGCAGAGGCTGCTGAGCAAATAAAAGTAACGGATGATCATTTGGACAATTTGATGAGTTTTCGAATCATAAGCTAAGGGTGAATTTAACTCAAAATCAAACTTTTGATGGTTTTTGGTAGTTTTTAACGAAAAAAAATATTCCAGATAGCGTTTATCCTTTATTGTTTAGCTTGTTGCTGTGTCGTTTTGCAGAAATCCACAGATCTCAAAAAGAAGGGTGAATTTTATCTTTGGACGTGAATTTTATTTTTGATTCAAATAATAAAATAAAACTAAATAAAACCATAACAATTAGTGTTCGTATTGACTTATATTTTTCAGACTCATAATTATTACTCAATAAGAAAAATAATTATATTCAGTATTAAAAATAAATGAGATACTTTAATGTGATTTTTTAAACTATAAATAGAAACAAATGGCTTTTTATTTTTGATTTTTTTTAATTGTTGATTTTGAATAACATAAATTAATTTCCAATAATTGTTATTTATTGATTTCAACTGATGTTTTAGTCAAGTTGAAATTGTATAATTTTATTACTGCCGCTTTTTTGATCAGTTTTTTATTTCTCTTATTTGAATTTGAAACATCGATGAAACGACATTAAAAAAAAAATAAATAAAATAAAATAAAAGAGAGAGAGAGAAAGAGAGAGAAAGAGAGAAGAAAAGAAAGAACTAACATCGCGTAGTCTGGACAATTAAGTTTATTTATATTTAAATGAGCTTTTATTTTGTCTATTTTTCTTTTTAAGGTCTTAAATATGAAATTATAAATTTAATTCTATAAAATTAAAATGTAAGTAAATTCTATAATTTTATTGATGGAGAAAACCATAATTCTTCTGGATGAAAATATGCTTCGGTTACACCGTGTCCTAACGGAGAAAATCAGCTCTTCTTTATCATAACATGAATTTTTTAAACATCACTATCATACATTGTTTCCGAGAATGATGGCTATCAGCAATTTAGAAAATGAAAATAATTTGCTTAATTAGTAATTTAAAGAAACTTGCTAACTCATATAAATTAAATTCTGTATTATATCCGAGTATTGTCTAAATGAATGTGGTCTCGGAAAGACAAAAAGCACACTAAACAAAAGCTCATTAAACAAGTTTGAAAGCCATGATTAAATATTTATCTTCAACTATTAAATAACGAAAACAAACAAGTAAATAAAATAATGAGAAAAATACTCATTTCTGAAGTAATGAAAATTTTAATCTCCATTTTGAATTTTCGCTTCAACGGTTCTGTGGGTTGATGCATCCAGTTCAGGTTAATTAATGAAATTGTTTTATATAATTTTTTAAACGATTAATGCTGAAAATGAGTTAATGGTTAAACATCACGTATCTAGAATATCGTGCAAGCATTTGAAGTTTTCTATTATGTGCTAAAAAAAGTTTGTATCGCCCAAGCGTCGCATCCGATGACAGCTCTCAGCCTTTCTAAGCAGACGTTCTTCTTTTGACATTTACAGCATCTCCGAGTCCTTTAGCTACAGAAAAAAGGTGAACGGCGCACATTATTTTCAATGGAAGTCGACATATTTGATCATCATCAATGTCTATCGGCCTCCCAAAGTGCTCTTCATCTTTCAGGTTGAAGCACCACTTTAGAGTTTTTCATATCCTTTAGGAAAGTTCGCCAATTCATTGAAGTCTCCCCTATCATATAACGTTCTTATGGAAAAGCCAATTTTATTTTTACTTTAATTAATACTGATAATAAATACTGGATCAGGATTGAACGAATCTCATCATTTCAAAATGTATGAATATAATTTTTTTTTCTTATTAACGAAATCGATGCAAGAAAATATTTATTTCATTCGCGATTAAGCTAACTTGAATATGAATTAGTTAGTCATTAAATGGTTACCTTATGTTTCTATACATTTTCTCCACCATTTTCCTCCTAATCCTCGGAAGACAATGAATTCTTTCGAATGTCTCATGTTTCAGTCTCGAAATATTTCACCTATATTTCAAACACGACGGAAAATGGTGTCGCATTATGTCACGTTTCAAGGAAAATTCGCCAGAGGTATTGAAGGCCGGAGATACTATTATCAGCCTTTAACGATTTCAACAGAAACACTAATTTAAAACTTATGACAATTCTAATAATTCGAAATTGTACAAAAAAGTATAACTTGGGCAATTGTCCACAAATGAAACTAAAACTAAAGAGGTATGTGGATAATCGTAATTAAGTGTAAAGAAGGGCTCTTTCACCACAACAAAAGTAATGAAGAAAATAACAAAAACAAAAATAACAACCTGGAAGCGGTTTTCGAGAGCGAAGCTCTCATCATTCAGTTCATTTTGGGTTTTCCACGTGTTCTCCTTGGTTCCTGCCGAATGCTTGTGGCAGAGTTTACAAATGCAAACTTAAGAGAGATCTGCTGAAATATTTTCTAAGAGGCTCGACTTTGCAAATTTTTTTGGCATCAAAATCCACAAGCATCTTTATAAGTTTATCTAAATTTATAAGTTTACCTTCATTGCTAGCTATCTTTTCATTTAACTGATCTAAAAACATGCAAGAATTAAAACACAAAGTCTCACTTATAACAAAAATTGGCTTTGGTTATAGCCCCCATCTTGTAAAATAAGATAAATTCTGAATAAAGATCATCCCTAAATCTCACAAATAACAGTCATTAGAATAATATATGAATGACATTTAAGATAAATTATTCAAAAATGTCTTGTGCACCAACAGCCTCTGTAATTCTGTATCATTCACTGCACAAACAAATGATCACAATGATCTGAGAGTGTTTACTTCAACTGAAATATTTGTTTTGCCATATCACAAAATGCTGTTCAAAATATAACTCACATACTCGGAATACATTTTCATTCAGAACATGTCTTTATGAAGTATGGTTGGTCGCCAATTTTCCAACAGAATGGGATCCTCCAGATATCAAAATAAGGAACTTTTCTCCTTATAACCCACTTAATGTGTTCGCTTCACTTTTCTCACGGTGTTTTCTCATATTTAAGTTATTTGGTTTAATAATTGTATATTTTGTTGTTTTTTTCTCAATAATTATATGTTCTCTTTTTTGTATTGGGGTCGAACTTTTTTTTTTTTTTTTGCACTGGAAGGTATGAAAAGAAGCTTATCTGTAGCAGTATTATTTCTACAATTCTTATAAATAATAATAAATAATGCTATCATCCAGCTCTTCACGATGTATTAAAATCATATCTTTTCAAAATATAAGGCATGAGAGTGATTCAAAGGGCACTGAGACGGATTAAATGAAAGTATTAATATTTACCTTTGTTTACATGAAAGAAGAACATCTATTATAGACGCGCAGTCCTAAAAAAATCTCCACCTGCCGCAATACAGGACTCCTACAAGGGCGTCAATCGGCTAATACCGTCCGCAAAAAAGTCTGCTTTCTGCTGCTCTCTGAACCATGCCCGAACAGCGTCCTTGACCTGCTCATCATAGGAAACCGTCCAACGGGCGTGCACATACACTATATGATCAAAAATATCCGGACACCCCTCACAGATCATCGATTGGCCCAATGTCACATGATAATGACTTGCACATCATTTAAATAGCTTCCCACACCTTCAGACACAACTCTGCTTGGATATTGGCAAGAATGGGTCGTTCGGCAGAGCTCAGTGAGTTCCAACGTGGAACCATCGTTGGATGTCACCTATGCGGCAAGTCCGTGCGTGACATTTCCAGCCTTCTTCAGATACCCAAGTCAACAGTAGGCGATGTCATTATGAAATGGAAGACCGGGGATCAACAACAGTTCAACAACGAACCGGTAGACCCAAGAAACTAACGGACAGAGACCGTCGAGTGCTTCGTCGTGTCACCCGCAGCAACCGGAAATCCTCGGCGGAAAAAATTGCCACAGAGTTTCGAAACGTCTCTGCAAATGATGCCAGTACCATGACAATTCGTCGGGAACTGCACACGATGGGATTCCATGGCCGTGCTGCTGCCCACAAGCCCCACATCAGCAGGGTCAACGCCAAGCGACGTCTGGAGTGGTGCAAAGCCCACAGAAACTGGACAATGGACCAATGGAAACGTGTAATGTGGACAGACGAATCTCGCTACACACTCTGGCAATCCGATGGACGAGTTTGGGTTTGGCGCATACCTGGAGAACGCTTCTTACCTGAGTGCACAGAGCCCACAGTCAAGTTCGGAGGAGGAGGAGTCATGGTGTGGGGCTCATTTTCATGGTACGGACTGGGCCAGCTCGTTCCTGTGCAAGGAATCATGAACTCCGACCGTTATCTGAATGTTTTGGACAACTGTGCACTTCCAACGTTGTGGCAATTTTTCGGAAACGGGCCATTTCTCTACCAACACGACAATGCTCCGTGCCACAAAGCGAGGCGTGTACAGCAGTGGTTTGCGGACTCAGGGGTCGAAGAAATGGGTTGGCCGGCACAAAGTCCCGACCTCAATCCTATAGAGAGTCTGTGGGATGAATTGGAAAGACGCTTGCGGGCCAGATCACATCGGCCAACTTCTGTACCTGAACTGATTCTCGCTCTTCGGGAGGAATGGAGGAACATTCCGGAAAGTACCTACCAACATTTGGTGGAAAGTCTTCCCCGAAGGGTGGAAGCTGTGATTCGGGCAAAGGGATGTGCAACGCCCTATTGATTTCCATGAAATCGTGGCTAGAGCGCAAACGTGCATGTGTCCGGATATTTGTGATCATATAGTGTAGGTGGCATAGGAGCCGAGTTGCCAGCAAAAGTTGTCCGTTTGCTGGTGAACAGAGCTCATGAAAGAAAGCTCATCTCATTAAAGCGCGGGTAAACGGCGGCGAATCGTCGACCTTTCAGTGCCTTCTTTAAAGGACCAAACAAATGAAGATCACATGGTGAGAGGTCCGGGCTATAAGGAGGGTGTAGCAGAACTTGCCACCGCATTTTGGTTATTGCTTCATGCACCAATCTCGCAACATTTGGCCTAGCATTATCCTGGAGGAGGATCACCCCATCACTGAGCTTACCAGGACGCTTGTTTTTCACAGCTTGGCGTAAGTTCTGTAGTGTCTTAGTGTATGCGATAGCATTAATACGGGTTTTGGGTTCCATAAACTTCAAAAGCAGAGGACCGTCGGAATCAAAGAAACACGTAAGCATAACCTTCCCGGCCGAACTTTGCGAATTGAATTTTTTGGGCCGTGGTGACGATGGATGCTTCCACTGCATTGTGGATACCTTCCCGGAAGGTTCCCAATAATGGCAGCAGGTCTCATCTATAGCGATAATCTTCAAAAACGCTTCCCCCTCACGACAGCAACGTTCTAGATGATCCAAACAGCAGCCGAAACACAGCCCTTTGTGCTCTTCCGTGAGCATTCGGGGTACCCACTGACAGCAGACCTTGCCATATCCCAGGCTTTTCACTACAGCATATGCAGAACCAATACTGACGTTGTGATCCTTCGCAAGTGACCGTATGCTGATCCGCCTGTCCTCACGAATTGACTTGTCCATGTCTGTCTTTAATTGATCGGTGATGACCACGTTTGCTTGGCCCGGACGTGGTTTATCAGCCGTTTCCACACGACCATCATGGTACATTTTAGCCCAACGCACCACGGTTGCTTTCGAGACACATGCTTCTCCATAAACATTCAACATCCGAGCATGAATGTCAACTGGTGGAATTTCCTCAGCTGTCAGAAACATTATCACCGCTTGTTGGTCAGTTTTGGACGGAAATTTAATAGGAGGGTCCATTGTAACACAAACGAAATACGAGCATAAGCCTAATGTAACTTCCCACAGCAGTGCTTATCAGAACAAGCAGACGATACGTCAACAATCACCCGTTTGCCTCGTGTCTGCTCACTCACGTGCTCGCGCGCTACAGCCCGAATCACTTTCATTTGAACATGCCTTATAGAGAATATTAACTATTCGCATTTTTGAAAAATCTATCGTTAGGTCTTACCTTTGGAATAAGGATTGAATGTATTGACTCAATCGACCGGCAAGCCAAAATCCATGAGTTGTCCGACCTTCCCCGTACTTTTCCGTGGTTTGTTATGGCCGCCTGCCAGGGTTGCCAATTTAGCTTATTTTTAGATGGGAATATTTATTGTTGCACATTGTTATAATAAAAACTAAACAATGCACACAATTGAAATGTCGGCCATAAAATCCGCTAATTGGCAACCCTGCCACCAGCGGTCTCTATATAAAGTTCTAGATAGATATATATCTTGAACTTTAGGTCTACAAAATGAGTGGCGACACTGGCGGCAACCTGAGGAAACGTGACAAACTTCGACTAATCATGAACAATGGGAATCATCGAGAGTCCCAACCCCTTTTCTGCTTACACCGTGATTTCAACTTCTTTAAAGCGGAAGTCTACCCAAAATGAGAGTACGGTTGGATATCTTTAAATTGTGTTGCTTATTCACGATATGGTGAAATCTTCTTCCTAATATTCGACAGTAATTAACAAAGATACAAAACATCACGCAATCTATTGCTTGCGGAGGTAATTTGTCATTCGATCGATTGCGCTTTTCAGGATACATAGGAGTGAAGCAGCACTATATTCAGACCGGAATCCATAGTAAATGCATGCAGCGCATTAATTCCATTATCAATCTTGCTACAAATGTACGATGAAATTTCATCTACATTGAAGTCGCTGCTGACGTTTTCTTCATTAGTGGGAGAGGTGTCGGACTTTGGTTCAGACATGTAGGGATGTATCAAACTCTTTTCTCCGTCCCTTAGGCTTTTCTCGTATATCGCGCCTGCTTCTCTTCATGCGAGCATCGAAGAGCGCTTAATAATTTCCAATTTTTACAGATTGTTATTGATCTATTATCAAAGCAAGTTATGCCTTTCAGATACCGTTTAAGATTGCGAAATTTTAGACACAATTCATACTTCGCTAGATTTCCCCTTTAAACATTCTTAAAGATTTCAGTCTTATGGGATCATACACCATCTACATTTCACCTTATTCGGGAAGGATATGGTGACAAAATTCTCCGTTCCACAGGAAAAAGTTAAAGAAAAGGATATAGTTATTCTTAAATTTCTATAAATGCTTATTTTAAATACATAATTGCATTCTTTTACTTGAAATTCTATGAATCATTTCCTTAAAAATACAAAAAATAAATCAAATACGCACCATTCACATATAATGACAGAGGTGTGCCATGATTTATAGACACGCCATTATTAATAATGAACCCATGAAATTGAACTTTTTTAATTTCAGAAAAGCAAATCTATGTAAAAGGAGTAAGTAAAATTACACAAAAAAGTAATTGTAAAAAGTGAAAGGTTTGCAGTGGCAGCCCCTTATTACTCTTTAAATGTCGACCGTTATCGCTTTAATTCATGACTCGTGCACTTCGACAGGAAGCCATTCATCATCTGCTGCCAGTTTTCATTACAGAAATCTGGCCACGGGGGTATGGTAACTGAAGCCAGGCCCATTCGTTCGAACAGATGTTGTCACTGTTCCATTTCATACATGTCATAAAACCTTTTTCTGCAAAGCCCTAAGACAAGAATTGAAGGAAAGGTTCTCAAGGTCTGTTTTCTTATATATAGAAATGAAAGTTGCATTTATTCATTTTTATGTGTTCTGGAATTTTAGCTAGTAATATGAAGCCCTGTTTAGTTTAATTAAATTATCTTTTCACAAAATATTTAATGCTCGCAAGCAAATAAGAAGAGAGAGAGAAAATTAAACGAATTCCATAAAGAGAGTTGCTTTTCTCGCACTTTTATTCCGTTGCGTTTTTAATTTCTTCGTTCTTACAAATCATTTGTTAAAGCATACTTATTATATACTTAATATAATAGTATCTTCAACTACCCATTTAGGATTGAAAACTTAAACGCTTTTATTAGAACAACTGATTTAACGACATTATCGCAAATATAATTTCTGTGGATAAATAAAAGAAACCAGCACAGTTTCTTGTCCACATTGTTTTATTATCAAGAACTGGATGCACACTGTGATCATCATCAACAGAATATAAGGAGTAGACAGTATAACACAATTCATTAGAGCGAATGAAAAAAAAGATAACAATTTCGAATTCTCTGTAACATCTCCATCTATCGAGGTATGACATAAACTGTTAAAAAGTATGATTGTTCCAGCATATAGCTGTCGCTTTTTAAAAATTTTTGAAGTTTTCCGAGGAAAATAATTTTCGTCACACAATGCCACAGCAATGAAATGAAAAATATAAAAGTACATTCATGGATTCTAGTTATTTCGTTTTATTGTCCATTTCAACTCAAAAATGGGATAAATTATCTGAGTTTAAAAGATGTTGTACAAGTTTATTTGTAAAGTTTGCGAGCTTCATTTTTCTGACCGGCCAAATTTAAAATGACCACACATGGTCGTAATTGCAAAAGAACCGCTTAAAAATGTCATAAAATTATTTTGCAGTGGAGTTATAACTTAAATTGCAACGAAGGGTGCGAGTTTGTCGTCTTGGTGTGGCAATTGAGTCCAACAAGTGTCACTAAAGGGTCGACGAGATCACTCCTTCAAGCAATCGTGAATTAACAGAACAAATCAACTCTAAAAGTTCTTCTTTTAATCCTATTTACTTTCATATAAAGCATTTACGCGAATAATTTATGGAAATTATTTCTTCCCTCCACATGTCATTTGAATTTTAAAGCACATTAACCATGAAACTTTTAGAAAATTTGTGCTCACTTTAAGAATGTCTTCCTTCAGTAAATAAAACGAAACAAAATGAAATTGCATTAAACATTAAAAGTAGTCAATATCAGCTTTACGAAGGTCTTGGCAATGGCACTTGTAAATTTTTGAGAAGGATTGACCAGGAAGGAGAGCACGAGGAAAGTGAAATGAAGCAAAACATACAAAGACATAAGTAGAAAGACAACAACTGAAAGAACAAACAAAATCAGATGAAATGTCTCGGCCATTCGGGAAGGTGATTTTAAGATGAAGTAAAAGGGCAAGCAAGGAGGAGCAAGGAATACTAAGCAGTTAAGAGTGATCCCCTCGACGTAAACGGTTTATGTCGAACAAAAACAGCTGAGGCAAACAAAACTGAAAATTCGGTTTCATTTGGTGAAGAGCTCCCTGAAGAGAGGATAACAAAAGCGTGAAGATCCTTTTACTTTCATGTAATAAAAACGAGAAAAAAATATCGTATCGAAAACCGGACTCAGGGGTTTTGAAGATAAAGATAAACGAGACGCAGCTACACTTTTTTGTGATTGGATTACCAAACTTTTTTGTTACACTGTAAAAACTGATGCAAATCAAAAGGATTATCAAATTAACAATTTTATGAAATTTTTTTTTTACTGGAAACGCTATTGTCTGTAAAATGTCTTTGTTTTTTGTTTATTTATTTATAATTTTAAAATTGCAGAGATCTACGTGAAACAAGAAATCAATTCAAAGTAAAAACACTTACTTGATAGGAAAATATTTTCCATGACGTTTACTAGCCGTTACAATCAATACTTTAACGGTAACAAATTGATGTCATTAAGAAGTGTGATTAAATCGCAGTCAACATGGTTCATTGTTTGCGTTCTCTTTATCACCAGAAATGCAGCTCAACAGCACAAATTGCGCATTGCATAAATAATCACCCTGGCAGCTTTCCTTCATCCATTCTACTTATTACTTTTTGCAATTTATATTCTATTCTAAGAAAAGAATATGCGAGAGTCTGTACGTGAAACCCAGGAGTTTGATTTCACATTCAGATATCCAATTTATCACATTTCTAGAAGCATTGAAAATGTCTTTTCTTTATTAGCATTTTATAATAGTTTCAGAATATAATAATGTAAGATACAATTGACTAACCTGCTTTGCAAATTATACTGCTCATTTTAGATAATGCGAAAATCGATTTAATGTTTTAGTCATTTTTAAAGTGGACGCTGGCGTAATATACTGTAAAAATACCTACATTTTCTTTTGAAATTATTACAATCTTATAGGAATTACAAAAACATTGTTCCTATAAATATGCTTTCTTTCTCTTAGACAGTGGAGCGAATGAGCGCAGATGAGCAATGTCCGCTTCGCCTGATTGTGCAGCCAAGTGAAATAATAGAAACTCCACGTTCGACGCCTATACCCCATCGCTGTGAAGTGAAAAAAATCATTCGGCGACTGAAAAGCCATCTAATCTTACAAAACATGTTTTTGTCTTTCTGAAAATTTGCAATTAAATGAATTGTTTATAAGCAGCCATTCCGTTAAAAGAATAATATTATATGAAACATTTTTAAAGCCTAAATGTGTAGATTACTTTCTATATGATATGAACATTTGCAAACTTAACTAAGAATTTTCATTGAAGTTCTTAGTTCATCCCGAATGAGCTTCTGGTTTATAGTTTGAAATACGATCGATATTTAAAGTTCATAGAGCCTAGTAAGTAACTGTTGTTTCTCACTGAAGAAGGAGACAGAGGGCTCTGAAATGTACATATGAGTTTTTGTTTTATAAAATTCATTTATGTGGAATAGTGGTTTCTTTTCTTCATTTCTTGTTAATCTAGCGTCCGCAGTTTTGGCTGCTTATATATTTTATTCCTAGTAAGTATTCTCCATCAATTCATTTGACATAATACGAGGGTAGATCGAAAAGTAATGCCTGTTTGGCTATAAAAATTTTATTTGCCATTCCATTTGAAGAAATCGTGCACAATGCGAAAGCTTCATCTTTTCTATACGAGATACAGCTGTCACTTTTCGACATAGTCTCCTTTTCTCTCCACGCGAACGCACAAGTTACCGCATGCCGTCGCTGAAGAAGTCTTTAGACTGTTCGCGGAGCCACTTTCGAACTGCCGCCTTGAACTCCGCATCCCCGTTGAATCTCTTCCCTCTGAGATTTTCCTTCATTCTGAGAAAGAGGAAAAAGTCGACGGGGGGGGGGGGGGGGGAAATACCGACGTAGGGTGGGTGGGGTAAGACGTCGGTTAACCGGAGCTGCTGAAGGGCGTCCTTGGTTTCGCGACTCATGTGGTGTGCCTGGCATTGACTTGTTGCAGAATGACCTCTGCCCCTGGCCTTGCACGTCAGCTACGCCCTCAGTTTCCGCAAAGTGTCCACTTACCTGGCCAAGTTGATCGTGTGCCCATGTTCAAGGAACTCGATGTGCACCATCCCGCTCCAGGCCCAAAAGACAGTCAGGATGACTTTGCCTGGTGAAGCAAAGACTTAGAATTTTTTCGGGGGAGGTGATTCCTCGTGCCGGTACTCCATGGAATGTTACTTGTTCTCGGGGTCGTAATGGTGTACCCACGATTCGTCCCCGGTGAGAAGACGGCGCAGAAATGCCTCACCCTCACACTCGTAACGCTCCAGGAGTGCTCACAGGCAGTCTCCCTGTTCTTCTTCATTTCCGATGTCAGTATCCGCGGGACCCTTCCGGTAGCCCAGGCACTCGTGAATGATGCGATGCACTCTGTCCTGAGAAATACCCAGCTTGGCAGCGATGTCCCTTTGATTGATCTGGCGATTACCACGAATCTTCGCATCCACTGTGCTTGATGCCGGGCATCGGAAGCTGTCACGGGTCTTCCCGAGCGTGGTTAGTCGCGCAGGGATGAGGTAATCGCATCGCCACCTTTCACAATTGCAACTCACTTCCTCATAGTGCTCATGTCCACGTAAACCTTTATCGGGCCGAATATGAAAAATCCTCCAAAATAAACCAAATTTGGTTTATATATTTATTGTGTCTGTTTGTGTGTGTATGAATTTTTTCTTAATTTTAGAATAAAAAGAAATATATATAAACCCATGGTAAACCACTGTACCACAGCCTACAGACTGAGAGTGAGCATCAATAACTTAAATGTTATTAAAGAAGACAACAGAAAAAAAGACATGGTAAAACTCCTTACCAAGGCCCAATAACAGAAAATTTAAGATGGTACGAATATGTACCATGAACTGTCCCCGGCAGATAGACGTCTGTGAATGTCTCGCCGGCGAACACCCCTCCGCGGTCTAAAATTTTATCACAGCACGCTGCTTCAACCTCACGTCGATGGATGCTGCCATTTTATCAACTCAAGTGCCGCATGCGCGCTAAGCACATACAAAACCCGGACGTTTAAGAGCAAGGGGAGGTTCAACCTTTCGCACTGTCCACGATTTCTTCAAATGGAATGGTAAATAAAGATTTTGTAGCCAAACAGGCATTACTTTTCGAATCTAAAAGTATCTAAAATTAACTCAATATTGTAGAAGTTTTGAGCACAATTTTAATATGCCGGCTGTTAATAAAAGAATATCGCAGTATGAACAATTTTTTATGATATTATAGCGATCGGGTATGCGGAAAGAGTTAAATTGTCCGAGAGAAAAACTATACGAGTTTATGCAAATTGTATTACAAATGCTTAATGGGCAGTAGATCCCTGGTGAGGCACCTCACATCCATCCGGTATGTTCTCCCATATTCGCGTTGTTCAAATATGGGGATTGGCTGAATAGTGCAAAATCCGGCAGCGAAAGACCGACAAGAGTGCCTTTACGACATCGGAGGCTACACCTTGCCTGGGCTCGTGATCATATTCATTAGACCTCATATGATGGAAAACACATAGCTTGGTCCGATGAGTCACGATTCAAGTTGATGCAAGGTAATGGTAGAGTTCGTGTGTGGCGCAAACCCCATGAGGCCATGGTCAGGAAGGCACTGTGCCAGCTGGTGGTGGCTACATTATTGTGTGGGGCGTGTTTACAAAGCAGGTTTGGATCTTCTGATCAAATTGGACCTTTCATTGACTGGGAATCGTTATATCCAGCTGCCTAGTGACCATTTGCAATCCTTCATGGCCTTCGTGTAGCCTGACAACGATAGGATGTTCCAAGAGGACAATTCACCATATCAGTGGCCAACATTACTCACGATTGGTTTGAGGAGCATTCTGAACAATTCCAACGAATAAATTGGCCACCTGTTGTAGATCGCCAGGCATGAATGGCATATTTTTTATTTGTTTGTATGATGCGTATTTTTCGAATTATTTTGACTTGTCAGGTTGAGACACCCTGTATAATAATAAACTATTTACAGTATTTTACACTTTATTTGGGGTGATAAAAAACTATTTCTCATTTTTAAAGACACAGAATTTTATAAATTTCACTATTCACATCTGTCAATTTTTTTCCACTGAAAACTGACAGATTGATTCACTCCATCTGGTCTATAAAAATGTTAGAATGCACGCTAATTTCAAACCTGAAACAGTTAAATTAAAAATTAAATAGACTTGAATGCATTTTTTTTACTTAAATCCACGTAAAAAAATACAAAAAATCTAGCTTTAAAACGTTTTACCATCGTTCATTTTACTGTGATGCGAAATATAACAGAATCGTCTGTAATTAACAAGAGAAAACCGGATTTTCAAACCAACACATCTATCTATATATATAAAGAAGGATGTTTGTGGGTCTGTGCGTCTGTGGGTCTGTGGGTGGGTCTGTGGGTGGGTCTGTGGTTCTGTGTGTACGTTTTTTATACAAATCTACAGTTTTATTCCGATCTTGATGAAATTTCGCATACATGACCTTCAAAGCATGAGGAAGGTCACTGTCTACTTCAGATTTCGAAAAAATAATAATTATTGATAAAAAATCGATATTCATGGTTATGGCAGGGCATATTAATGAGAAATATCGCATGACCAACAATGCAAGACAAAGTTTTTGCAACAATGGTATCAACACGCAATTCACAAACACTCTGCACGGACCAACAATATATATCTCATGACCAACAATGCAAATAAAAGTTTGTGCAACAATAGGTATCAACAATGGTTTCAACACGCAATTCACCAATAACAATGAGCTCAAAATGATGATGCAATGATAAAGCAATCCTTTCCAAGAATTATAACAATGAACATAAAATGATGATCAATATGGATAAGTTTCAATTTGTAACAATGCATAGAATTCCTGTTATTCAGGTTTTTCTTAGAAAAGAGAGTTCTTAGTACTTAACAATTTCTTGAAAATCTTTAAAAATGATCAGTAGCTGGAGATAATGAAGAGTTAGCAGACTATTGAGAAAGAGTGGAAAGACGACAGAGAAAGCAAACCTTTA
>JAHWFO010000211.1:3645718-3660997 GCA_023313115.1 Rhysida immarginata | reverse complement strand
CGAGAGAAGAGTGGAAATTGCAACAACATCAAGTGTACATCTGAAGTAAGATTACCTGAGTAAGAAATTATTGGAGCGGTCCATCCATTGTGAGCCTTTAAAAAGATTTTTTTCGAATTTTCATTAAGAATTTTTACTGTATTAATTCTAAGCATTTTCATGTGTTTATTTTTAAGATATTGCAAAATTTAATTTAATTTTTTGAGATTGTTCTGTTTACATCCAAGTGTAATTATCCCGGGCAACGCCGGGTACCTTTGCTAGTTTAAAATAAATAAAAGTTAAATTTAAAAAAACGTATGTGTAGTTCCAGCTTACCGTTTCTGCCTTTTCTTTTCGATTGTATATAAATAAGCTCTGTCTCTTCTATTATTCTTTCCTTCTCAATTTTGCTTCCTAACGCACCTTTTCTTGTCGATTCAACCACTCTTGTTAGATTAAAAAGAAGAAAAACATCTTGTCCACAAAAAGTGTTTATTTAATTCGAATGCGCATTTCACCACTCTATGGGGTTCATATCCATAGTTGGTTTTGTCCTTCAATTCTTGTTAAATTGATGCCATATATGAAGCCAAACTGCATAGGGCATCTTCAGAGTAATGTTTGCCAGTCTGAGTTGTTTGTTGGATGCTTGGCCTCTTTGGTTGGCCCGGAGTCCGTGATAGTGGATAGCCCGCCGTTGCGAAAATATACACGTCATTAAAAGAGTAATTACCTAAGACTGTGGATGTGAAGACTAACATCAAAGAGAGACTACCAACCGCTTTTCCACAAATAATTTAATACACATGTATGTACATTTCGGTCGCTACGCCGTCTTCTTTCAGCATGACTGAATTGACAATAAGTTTACACCAATATTTATATAGTATAAGAATCAGTAGGAGAAATAACAATAAACACGGAGAGAGATAAAAACCAATGAGATAAATTACAAAGAAAAACCGTCCTTATTTGATGACTTCCAAGAAGGTCGACCAATCAGAGAGATCCATGGGACCTCGATCTGAGTTCAAGAGTTCTCCAGTCAGTTTTTAGGAAATTTCTAGTGATTCGAGGAAGTTTAAGTGCCTCTGATCACTAACCTGGTGTAGAATCCGATAATTATTTGGTATTGCAGCGTGGCCCGTCTTGATGATGTGTAGAGCAAAACCAGAACATTCTGGTTTGTGATTCTTGATGCACTGGTAATGCTCTTTTTTCAGGGTAGCGATCTTTCGTCGTGATTGGCCTATATAAACGCCAGGACAAGGCTCGACCGAAATGTACGAGGGGAGTTCAATAAGTAATGCAACACATTTTTTTTCTCGACTAATTTTGGTTGAAAAAACTGGACATTTCTTGTGGAACATTTTCAAACATTTCCGCTTTGTCTCGTAAAGTTTCATTGACGTCCGATATGTGACAGCGCTATAGGGAGTGCAAGTGTGACGTCAGTCCTTGGAATTCTTCAGTCACGTGACTCGATTTGGTTCCAAACAAGTCTTCTCGCTTCGGGATTTAACATGGTTCCAACGTAGGGATGGAATAAAATCGCTTTGTATAAGCCCAGTGTTTATAACACATTTAAGATGTGAAATTGTTTAGTTCCTCACTGCTCAAGGAGAAGCCAAAACAGCGATTTAGACATCTATCGTTTTCCCAAAGAAAGAAAGATCCGCGAACGATGGCATTCTTTAGCTGAGTGATTAAAAGTGATTAAAAAGCGTTCTAATATTAATGTATAAATTATATAATGGGGTTAAATGTCTTAATAATGGCATCAATTACACAAATTAACATAATAATTTAAGAGATGTCATTTTTACTGGCCGCCCGTTTCAACGTTACTAGTACGTATATTGCGTGGTTCCAATGTTTGGAACCAGCGATCCCATTTCCTAGGCTCTCGGCCCGTTCATTGCGCAAATGACGTCAGCTGTGACGTAGTCACTTGCACTCCCTATAGTGAGCTGTTAAAGTGGCGTCTACAATGGAGGTGCGTTCCAAACAACGGGCAGTGATTGAGTTTCTTTTGGCGGTAAAAAAGGGCATCTCAGATATTCATAGGCGCTTGCAGAATGTCTACGGTGATCTGGCAGTGGACAAAAGCACGGTGAGTCGTTGGGTAAAGCGTGTGTCATCATCGCCGCAAGGTCAAGCAAAACTGTCTGATCTCCCGCGAGCTGGCCGGCCATGCACAGCTCTGACTCTTGCAATGTCGGAACATGCGAACACTCTCATTT
Organism: Rhysida immarginata; assembly: GCA_023313115.1. NCBI lineage: Eukaryota > Metazoa > Arthropoda > Chilopoda > Scolopendromorpha > Scolopendridae > Rhysida > Rhysida immarginata. The sequence continues at coordinate 3,658,772 of JAHWFO010000211.1, read as the reverse complement.
GAGCAGATCGACGGATTTTTATCTGTTTGGCCCAATGAAGAACGCAATCCGTGGGACGCACTACACGGATGATGAAGCAGTTATTGATGCAGCACGACGTTGGCTCCGACATCAACCAGTGGAATGGTACCGTGCAGGTATACAGGCCCTCACTTCAAGGTGGCGTAAAGCCGTAGCATTGAATGAAGATTACCTTGAAAAATAGTTTTGTGTAGCTAAAAGATTGGGGAATAACATAGTGTATTTGAATGCTGAATAAAACAACCCCCTTTTTCAGAAAAAAATTTGTTGCATTACTTATTGAACTCCCCTCGTACATACATGTATATTAAATTATTTGTGGAAAAGCGGTTGGTTATCTCTCTTTTGTGTTATTTACGTCATAACAAAAATTGGCACTGGGTATGATGAGTTCAGGTGTCGGCAGAAGGGCCCCTGTAGAAAATAGCTTCTAGGCCGAGTTTTGCCTTTTAAAATCGTAACAAAAATATAAGAGTACCTAAATTTCTGGCTAGAGGAAAGTGACCAAAAGTGGACCCCCATTTCGTTTTTAACATCTACAGGCAAAACTACTAACTAAGAAAATATTGGAAAAATGTGTAATGCATACCCAGTTAAGTTACTTTGTAGGTCGCACTATTAAAAACACCATCAACAAATCATTATTTAAAAAGTTTTTTCTCCCAAAACATTATTCTTTTACCATTTCAATAAAACCGGGCCACTTAAACTTGGCCATATCATTTCATGAATCTAGGTATTAAAAGGAGTAAAATATTATATCAAAGAGAACCATTTATTTCCTATAAAAACAGTCATAAATAGCAAATAGATAATTTTTTAATGAAATATCAGGTTTTCAATTACTTCAAATGCATCTTAGATGAAAAAATAAACAAAACTCAAAGATCCTATAACAGAATTCCAAGAAAAATTTGAGAATAAGTAATCGTAAAAATATGGGGGCTCGCTTTAGGAACAGGGTGGGAGCACGGATTAGGAACACCTCATGTATGTTTTTGAATATTAATTTATCGATTACTATGCATGTTAACTACATCAAACTTACACTAATACGTAACTATTATAATAAGGAATAAGTTGGTATAAGAAATAAATTAAATCATTTGCCTTCAAACTCTTGGAACAAAGCAATTATTCGAGAAACTGAAGAGTACACAAAAAATAATATGTCGCCATTGAAAAACAACAGATTGAGTAAAGAGCTTGGGCGCTGTTTTCCCGTAGGCAGTTGCATAAACTCCTACCTCAACCTTTCACTGTTATGCTCCTGCATCGTACAGAGCAGAACTTGAGGGGGTACACTTTAGGAGCAAGGTCCGCTTTTAAGAGGAGTCACTTTCCTCTATATTACTTTCGCATTTTGAAATCTATTTCTAATATTAGTTTCTAATTGAAGTATCAAATAGAAGTAGAAAATAATTTGTTGTATATTCAGTTTGCTTTTCTTTTCGTTAAATTTGTAATTTTCTTCTAAGCGGATGAAATTTAAAAATATATGACGGAAGTTTTCATAAAGGAATGATTGAAACAATTAAAGCTTATTTCTTGATTAATTCATTGTTGAGACGGAGAGTGATGCTTCTCTTTTTGTCATCTGGTTAAATGGCCGGGACGGCATTTATTTGTTCGGCCTCGGCTGTATAGAAAAACAGATTCTCCTTCCATTTTTGTAATTGTGCGGGTAAAAAATATTGCCTTCGTGTCGTTAATATTTTTCACGTGCCTACGCCCAAGTCGACAGCACTGCGTATCCACCAGAGAATGAAATTATTTTTTCCCTATCTGGAGAGTGACCTTTTTCGTCTTTTGAACATCTGATATTAAAGAGCAGCCGAAAAAAATCCAATCTTTCCCCAGATAGATCGAGAAATACTAACTTCAAGCTCAATCTACTAAGAAATCAAAACCAGACTTGAAATTTGGTAGGGAGGTAAAAAGATTGCATCTTAAAATGAAACTAATCAAATTTAGCAAATTTTATGCAATTGTGCTGTAGTAAAATGCCGATTCTTATTATTATATTTACAAAACTATTTTATATTTACAAAATTATATTGCACCATTATAATTTCATGTGGTAATAAATAGGAATGCCGAGAACAAAACTACAGGTTACTCTGTGCATATTGGCTGAAGATTATACCAATTTTAGACCTTTCTACTTTTCTTTTAGTTCTGATTTGTATTTACACTGCCTTGCCAAAAGTACCCGACACCATTATTATATTCTGCTTTCAACTCCGTTAATACACGTCTTCACTTCTAACTGAATACGGTTGTGACTCTATCAGCAAGCATGCCGATTAGCCGTGATTTGTCCGACTTTCAGAAAGGAAACAGAGTAATTATATAATAAATAATAACAAGACTGACCTTGCTGATCTGTGGATACCTTGATGCAAAAGAGGAGACGTTGGAATAATTCTTTGTGGAAATAGTGGAATCTAACGTCTCCTCTTTTGCATTTCAGAAAGGAGTTATCATAAGGTGCGGGAATAATGGAAGTCATTTTCATGGCCCATCACTTCGCACTTTTAATGTGTCTTTCATGAGATGGGCTTCTTCGGAAGGGCCGGGAAGAGGGGTTTACCTTTTGTATTAAGGTGAATGCTCTTCGTCGTCTAGTCATCATTGGACTAGTAATGATTAGGCAAAGGCTATATGAAATTATGAAAGACGTTTCACTCTCCAGGCGGACCTGGTGGTAAACATTATGGTTAAGAGGGTTGGCACCCGTTTTGAAGTTGAGGATGGATATTTTGAATACCTACTGTAAAGAAAAATGCTATACTCAGTTATTAGTTATCGGCGTCTATTTTTTCCTATTTTAAAATGCGCGGGTTGCATGATAAAATGATCACCCTATATAATATGCCGTCAACCAAAACTCTTAAGAATTTGATGTTTCAAGTTAATTATCGGTATTTTTATTAATAAAACGTTAATGGATTAATGGAATTTATTTAACACATACTAATAATTTAATTTGCGCTTTTAGTCTAAGCAGATATACTGCAATATTTCCGTCTTTTTCATACCGTAATCTTTCTATGTATATAAAGAAGGATGTTTGTTTGTTTGTTTGTGGGTTTGTTTGTGGGTTTGTTTGTTTGTTTTTTATACAAATCTGCAGTTTTATTCCGATCTTGATAAAATTTCGCATACATGGCCTTCAAAGCATGAGGAAGGTCACTGTCTACCTCAGATTTCGAAAAAAATAATAATTAGTGATAAAAAAAATCGATATTCATGGTTATGGCAGGGCATATTAATGAGAAATATTTCATGACCAACAATGCAAGACAAAATTTTTGCAACAATAAGTATCAACAATGGTGTCAACACGCAATGCACCAACACTATGCAAGGATCAACAATATATGTCTCATGACCAACAATGCAAGGCAAAGTTTGTGCAATATAGAATGCAATGCATAGAATTCCTGTTATTCAGGCTTTTCTTAGAAAAGAGAATTCTTAGTACTTAACAATTTCTTGAAAATCTTTAAAAATGATCAGTAACTGGAGATAATGAGTTAGCAGACTATTGAGAAAGAGTGAAAGACGATAGAGGAAGCATTCTTTTAGCTCCGTGCTGTATTGAGCAAATGGTAAGCAAGTAAACAGAAGAATCGGCGACCGCTAGACTACAGAAAGTGATGAATGGCCAATTTTTGTTTCAAGACATCGAAAGAAGAAAGGAAATTGCAACAATATCAAGTGTACAGTAGCTACCAAAAAAATTTGCACTTACCGTATCGTGACAAATGGAGCGTGTTTAATTTTTGCGCCGCCAGGTGCGCAAGATTTTGGAATTACCCACTAGCCAAAGGTAGAGTCCGCAGAATTCTGGCTTTTAGTGACAACTCGCTGTTGAATCATGGGAATAAGTTTATTTGAAATAATTCTTTGTTTTGTTTCTATAATAACTATCCTTTTAACCGAAATAAAGAAAATAAAAGTGAAGTATAAAAAATAAATTGAAAAAACAATAATTTTTAGTCTTTAATTTGAAACTATTTATCTAAGATGTAATAGACCTAGGTCTCATTATTGGAATTTTTATGATGTCATTTTTTTTCATATTTACTGTATGTAACAATCAGTTAATCTCTGACATCAGAATAAAAAGTTCCAAGACGATCGTCACTTGATGACATATTAGATTACATCTTAAAATGAAAAATTATTAGATTTATTTTCATTTATTTTTTATACTTCACTTTTATTTTCTTTATTTCGGTTAAAAGGATAGTTATTATAGAAACAAAACAAAGAATTATTTCAAATAAACTTATTTCCATGATTCAACGGCGCGTTGTCACTAAAAGCCGGAATTCTACGGACTCTACCTTTGGCAAGTGGGTAATTCCAAAATCTTGCGCACCTGGCGGCGCAAAAATTAAACACGCTCCATTTGTCACAATGCGGTAAGTGCAAATTTTTTTGGTAGCTACTGTACATCTAAAGTAAGATTACGTGAGTAAAAAATTATTTTGACTAGAAGGCATCCTTGGAGAGGTCCATCCATTGTGAGTCTTTAAAACATTTTTTTCGGTAAATCAAGTCCCGGTATATCACCTAGAATGGATTTTTTCAGAGAAGAGATAAATTCCTGTCTTTCGGATTTTTCTTAGAATGGATAGTCCCTTCGCTCTATATTGTAGTGATTGAGTTATTATTTAACCAATTTGGAGGTTTAATTTAGTTTTTTGAGGTTGTTCTGTTTACCTACAAGCGTAATTATCCCGGGCAACGCCGGGTCCTCTGCTAGTGCTATTATAAAACAGCGAAATAACAAAATATCCCATATAGTAGGAGATCCGTTGACGCCGATAATTGTACCCAAAAACACGGGGGTGGCCGTGGCCTGGTTGTCTCGTCGCTTGGCTCGCTGATCGATGGAGTTAAGCAATTTCAGGCGCGGCCAGCTGCTGAAAGTAGAATCAAGCGCGGCCAGCTGCTGAAACTGGTAGAGGCGTCGGCCATGACGGCCGAGGTTCCTGGTTCGAACCCAGATCGCAGAATTTTTCCTTCCATTTTTCGATAGAAAAATCTTTACCTGGTAAAATTTTTCCTTCCATTAATAAGAAATTTCGATAAAGCAAACAAGCAATTGGTAGTTGCATAGTCAATTTATAAGCAAGGGGTAAAAAATTTGTTGTAGACTTTGCGGATCTTTACATTTTCCATGTTTAGCTATCAGGAAAGTCAACATATTACATTATTAAAAATTTACATTATACAACATTATAAATTTATTACCATACTGTAATTTATATTGAGACGCACAAAATTTAAATTTTAATTGTTAGCTTTGGCCGAATTATACGAAAATGATAAAGTAAACGGTCGATAGGAGGATGTCTTCATGTACTTAGTAATAGTTAAAGCATTCATCTGTGCTTTATTATCATGGGAATAGAAACAAGATAAGAACTCATTTTTCATTCTTATGGAAATTAATCCCATAGCAAATGAAAATGATAAAACGTTAGGAATTATTCAAATTAGAATGGGGCTTTGACTTTCTGAAGAAGAAACAGAATTAAAAACAAATGTTAATAAAAAAATTAATTTTTATTACAATTTATATGAATAAAATGTAAAAACAAATTATCAGTTATTTATAAACTAAAAAGGGAAATAAGTTCTGTTATTTTTATGTCAATGAATTTACCATGCAATCTTTATATATAAAAATTCAGGCTCAGGGTGCGTCTGTAAATGTTCTAAAAACTTTTGAACCACTTATCCGATTGAGCTAATATTTGCAACATATATTCCTTAGCTCCAGAGTAAGGTTTACATGTCCCTAAAGTAGGGGGGGGGAAGGGGTAAAAATCATATATCTTGTTTATGTTTGTTTGTTTACTCAAGAGATGGCGCCAAGGTTTGTTTATCTTTTCCTTGAAAACGAAACTGGACTAACTGCGCAGAAGCAGGGCAGCAAAAAAACTTACGTTTTCCTCCGGATGTGTAGTATTGTTTGCACATTTCAAGGTAGGAAACGCAAGTATTTTGCTGTCTTGCTTCTGCGCAGTTACTCCAGTTTCGGTTTTAATGGAAAGGTCTATATAAAAATAGAGGGTGCGTCTGTAAATGTTCTCAAAACTTTTGAACCACTTATCCTTTTGAGCTCCTACTTGCACCATATATTCGTTAGGTTCAGGGTAAGGATTACATGTGCCGAGTGTCAGGTAGGCCCAAAGGGGAAAGGGTAAAAATAATATTTTGCTTGATCTGTCTGTCTGATACGAGCCTACGATATGCGCGGACCAACAATGGGCGAGGTCAAAAATGCTAACACCGAGTTGAGTTAGTGAAGAAAGTCATTGTTGCTACGACAGTCAAGAATACGTTAACAATCGAGCAATAATCATTGCTTCACCAACCCAACTCGGTATTTGCATTTTTGACCTCGCCCAATGTATGTCATCTCCTACAATGCAGAGTAAAGTTTCTACAACAATAGGCATTGGATGAAGAAATACAGGATGAAGAAATACAGGATGGGAAACTCCATCGTTTAAAGCGTGATTTTTTTTTTCACTGGCGCTCTCTGGCCATTTGCGTGGGCATTACTCTCTGTCTAGCAGACAACTTTACTTTTCCTTATTGGCCTCGATGGCTCAGTGGTTGCGTGATCTCCTCTAATCAACACCTCCTAGACAGAAGGCCTGATAACGGAAACGTCATACATTGTTACATCATCATTAATCGACCAAATTTAGGGCTTATTATTGGTAGAAATAGGATTAACAATGGACGACTAATGATGATGTAACAGTATATGACGTTTCCGTTATCAGGCCTTCTGTCCAGATAGTGTTGCTCTGATGCCCGTAGATGTGGCTTCGATCCCGGCCGAGGACGACGAGGATTTTTGCAGGGGGAAAATACTATTGTATAAAAGAAAGAGCGAAAAATGTATACACTCACTCATTCATTCATTCATTACGAAATCTCCAGAACTATGAAGCCTACAAACTTGAAATTTGGCAGGTATATTTCTTTCGGCTTCTAGGTGATAGAGGGATAAATCTAAGCAACATTTACTCCTTTCATTTTCTTCTCTGGGGCAATGTTTTTGAGATAAAAAATGTTGAAATCCTACCTACAGGAAACGGTTATTTGGAATCTGCGGAGACACTTAAAGACATTGGTATACGAGACACCAGTGGGATCCAATGAAGAGCTGGTAGCCGGAATCGCCATAGCTGCGGACCAGATTCGCGAAGAACCAGGAACTTTTGAACTTTTTACGTCAGTCCATGCGGCGACGTTGTGAAGCATGCATTCATGCCAGAGGGAGTGAATTAGAACACTTATTATTGATTTAACACTCTTTCTTTAATAACAAAAAAGTTATCGAAATTTTTGATCCGAACTTTCCTACTGCGTATAATCGTTCTGCGGATTGGGACTTTTAAAGTTTTGAAACCAATTTTATCAAGGAAGACAAAGAGATAGAGAGTGGGTCTTGAAGACATTCCTATTCTACTTTTTGAAGGTCTTTAAGAATCCGAAATCAAATTTCAGAAATTCAAAATTTTTAGTGCACAGGCAAAGTCTTGGGGGCAGCAGTCCTATGGAGGCAGAGTATGTAAATATTTATTGATAAATATTGTATTTTTGAAATTCTGACTTCGGATTCTTAAACACATGAAAAATTAGAATAGGAATGTTTGTAAGACACACTCTCTATCTTTTTGACTTCATCGATAAAATTGGGTTCAAAACTTTAAAAGTTCTACACTTTCAGGGCCTCTATCTCCTAAAAGGTTGGATCAATTGAAAAAACACCAAGAATAAAACATTTCTCGAAAACTGTGTACAATCTGAACATAAGATTAAAAATAGGGGCTACTGTTTAAGATTTCAAAGTACCCTCCCCTCCCCAACTAATGAATTTCCCCCACGAAATAACTCACTATTGATTCTGGACATTTTTTCGTACAATGCTTAATTTCCGAGATATCGGCCATGTTACCATGCTTTTTGACACCCTGTATATCAAACTACTTGGAATGACGTGTCATGAATGAATATAAATAAAAATTATTGATAGTCTAAATTTTTTCAAAAGCACCTGGGATTTAGTGGAACCATTGTGGTTCACTGAAACTTTCTATGCTAATATGTGGCATGTAATATATCAAAACACTTCGAATGATGCGTCATGAATTTATATAACTTAATGATAATCCAAATTGGTTCAATGCTACGTGGTTTAATGGTATCATTACGGTTCATTGAAAGTTTCAATGCTAAGATATGACATGTTTTATTTCAAACAACTTGGAATGACGTGTCATAAATGAATACAACGTAAAATTAATGTTAGTCGAATTGGTTCGAAGGCACCTGCTTTAATGCTACCAGTATGGTTCACTGGAAATTTAAATGCTAAGATATGTTTTATATGCATGTTTTATATCAAACGACTTGGAATGATCTGTCATGAATGAATATAAAGTCAGATTATTGATAGTCGATATAGGATCAAAGGCGCCCGGTTTAGTGGAACCATAATGATTCATTGGAATTTTCAATGATAAGAAATGGCATGTAATATATCAAACAACTTGGAATGATGTGTCAGAATTATTATAACGTAAAGTAATGATATTCAAATTGGTTCAATGGTACGTGGTTTAATGGTATCATTATGGTCCATTGAAAATTTCAATGCTAAGATATGACATCTTATATCCCAAACAACTTGGAATGACGTGTCATAAATGAATATAACGTAAAATTAATGATAGTTGAAACTGTTTTAACGGCACCTGGATTAGTGGAACCATTATGGTTAATTGGAGCATTCAATGCTAAACTATTGCATGTAATATACCAAACACCTTGGAATGATGTGTTATAAATTAATATAACGCAAAATTCTTGATTGTTAAAATTGGTTCAAAGGCACCTGGTGCATGTAATACAGGGTGGGGCAATGTAACTTCCTGTTTTGAAATGTGCGCAATTCAGGCTGTAGTGGCTGCAGCAGGACAGGAGTGGTTTCATTCCACAGGCGTAGTTCTAAAGTTTTGTTCTCTTCCAGTTCAGTCACTATGATGCGTCGGAACAGTGAAGTGCGAGCGTTTGCTGTCGAGGCCGACTTTTCGAACGGTTCATCTGTGATGGCAACCCAGAGCGCCTTTCGACGGTGGTTCAGTACACCCCGTTGGGCCGTGTTCCGGACCGAAAATCAGTTGTTACATGGGTCACTACGTTCAGACAAACATCGAGTACGACAAGCCGAATATCTGGATTCCCTCGGCCAATCAGATCACGTGTGAACATTGAGGCAGTGAGAGCTTCAATCTTGCGATCCCCACGTCATTCTGCGCGCAAACATGCGTTTGCCCTTGAACTTTCCGATCGTTCAATGAGGAGAATTCTTCACGATGACCTTCATTACCATCGTTACAAGCTGGCGATTGTGCAGGAACTCTCCGAATGTGACTTCAATTTCCAGGGGAAATCATGTGAGGTACTTCTCAAAAACATTCCTGAGGACACAATTGTTTTTTTCAGTGATGAAGCTGATTTTAACTTAACTGGATGAGTCAACAGACAGAACATGCGCTACGGGACCGACAACAACCCCCGAGAATTACATCAAACGCCTTTGCATTCATCTAAAGTCACAGTGGTGTGTGCAATTTCCTCAGCTGGGGTTAATTGTCCTGGTTTGTCGAAGAAAATGAGGTAACAGTGACAGTGAATTCAGACCAATATGTGAACATGTTGGAGGAAATTTTTTCCCACGACTTCATGAATTGAACTTAGGGGATATATGGTTCCAACAGGACGTAGCAACGGCTCACATTTCAAAGGCATCAATGGCTATTTTGATGGAACACTTCCCGGAGTACCTCATCTCATTAAGGGGCGATTTGGAATGGCCAACCCGCTCTTCCTATTTGACCCCTTGCGGTTTTTATGGTTCATTTTTTTGAAATGCCGCGCTTATGTTCACCGCTCAAGGACCCTGCAAGACCTGAAAGCCAACAACCGGACAGAAATTGCCAAATACCCCATACAATGGGCAACGCCAGAAATCGGCTTATTCGATGTATGGACCAGGGAGGGCATCATCTACCTCATATGATTTTCAAGACTGTCTAAAACAAAACTTTAAATATCTACCTAAATTATAAATAAAATATATAAAACAAAATGGGTTTTGTTGCGTTTTGAAATCAGGAACTTATGTTCCTCACCCTGTATATCAACAACTTGGAATGATGTGTCATGTATGATGTGTAAAGTTAATGAAAGTCGAAATTGGATCAAAGGCACCTGGTTTAGTGGAACCATTATGGTTTATTGGAACTTTCAATTCTAAAATATTGCATGTACTATATCAAACAACTTGATTGGTTAGTTGGTTTGGTTTGTTTGGTATTAACGTCCTTTATAACTGCTATGGTCATTTCCAACTTGTGTAAAGATGAATACAACGTAAAATTAATGATAATTCAAATTTGTTCAAACGTGGTTTAATGGTATCATTTTGGTCCATTGAAAACTTTTAATGCTAAGATACGGCATTTAATATATGAAACAACTTGGAATGATGCGGAATGAATGACTACAACTTTAAATTAATGATAGTAGAAGTTGGTTCCAAAGCACCTGGTTTAGTGGAACCATTATGGTTAATTGGAAGTTTCAATGCTAAGATATGGCATGCAATATACCAGACAACTTGGAATGATGTGTAATAATGAATACAACATAAAGTTAATGATAGTTCAAATTTGTTCAAAGATACGTCGTTTAATGGTATCATTATGGTCCATTAGAAATTTGAATAGGGCAGTTGAAAAGTATGGTTTCGCGAATTGTTTAGTTTAGCCTTTCGGTACTTGGTTATGTCATTTCTTAATGGTTTATTAATCCTAAACGTTTTTCATGTGCTCATTTTGGCTGTGTATTAACTTTCAGATGAATCAAAATTTCTTCGAATTTGAGCTCGATCAACGAAAACAGCTTTCAATTTAAATAGAAAAATTTCATGTTGAAAATTCAAAAAGATTTCTTTTAAAGAGCTCCCAATGCATAGCGTCTCCAAATACGGCCCTTTAATAAACCTAAAACATGTATTTTTTCTATATAAATTCTGAGCTTTTTACATATGTTCTTTTTCTAAATATTCACACACAGAAATTGCAACATTTCATAAAAGCAGCCCGAGCAACGCCGGGTAAACAGCTAGTCTATATATATAAAAGAAGAAACTGACTGAGTGATCAACGCACAGCCCAAACCATAAGGCTTAGAAACTTGAAATTTTGTACAGAGGTTCTTTACATATTGCAAGTGAGCACTAAGAAAGGGTTTTTCGAAATTCAACCCCTAAGGGGGGAAAAGGGGGTTGAAAGTTTAACACATTAACTGGTGTTGCACTGTATACTTAACACATTAACTGGTGTGGCACTACATAATTAACCATATTAACCTCTTTTAGAGAGGGGGTAACGAATTATTAACAACGGGCATAAATATGAATAAGGCAATGTTTATCGATGAGGCTAAGGAATCACACGGGTCTCCCTTGAGCTCCCTAAAAACGTCCAGACGACTGGCGAAAATTTGTGTGTTTGGCAAAAAAAAAAAAAGAACGAGTATTGATCAGTGAAATTTGCAACAGAAAGATAAAAAACTATCCACAAAACAAAGTTACAGATCTTGTAGAAGGACAGAAAAAATACACATGAAAGACAGTAGAAATGTTGAACAAAGCACGGATATTGTAGGCAGAAAGATAGTACATTTGGAAAACAGAAGAAATCTTGGCAGGAAATTCAGTTGGAAGACAGAAAATGTTGAGCAGGGCACTGATCTGTAGAAACGATGTCTTGATGTTACAAAAATAGCTTTCAAAATTAGGGAATTAAATAACAAAAAAATAATTTCGAGAGTTTACTCTCATCTTCTGCTTTTTCAAATTGAATTTTAATTCAACTCTAACACGGGAAGTACACGAACATGTACCTGACAGATGCACACCATATTGAAATATGTTACTCATCTAAAGCTACTATTGATGTTTGCAAAATAAGAAAATGCGAAATTTAGTTTCTTTCAAAATAAACCGCGAAAACGAAAAATTTGAGCACAAAGACCCCACTGTTAAAGCCATAGTTAAAGCAGTATGTGTGTATTAATGCTCTTGACGGAACTTCTTTCTTCTACTACTCAGCAATAAGAATGAATCCACTACTCAGCAATGGAAGTAGCAGCAGACGAAAATTGAATGGATTCTCAAGTTTCTAAACAAACTTAGTTTTTAAAAAACGATTATTAAAATTAACTAATTGCCTTTCAGTAAAAAATCTGTATAATAATTAATAACCATTACCTTAATTTATTTTTTCATTTTTTTAAAATTAATTCGGTAATCTTCGTAAATTTTCCGGGGTTGGCGTCATGTGATACGAGGACAAGGCTGTCGAGTGATATGTTGCATTAGTGAAAAGTACAGGTATTGGACATTGAAACTGAAACACCTTCGCAAATAGCACTGGTTACCCCCAGGGCTGAATAGAACCTTCTGCTAGGTAATTAATCGTATGCATATCAATGAATCACGTGTCAGAGGTCTTGGTAGTCACTCCAGTAGAAAAGTTCGATAGTAAGCTTCAAATTGTCTGTGCTGAGCGCTATAATGGGAGACATATCCGACTGCAAAAGAGGGCAGATTGTTGGGGCGCGTCTAGCAGGTGCATCTGTGTCCAAAACTGCCACACTTTGTGATGTCTCACGTGCTACAGTATCCAGGGTGATGTGTGCATATGAACAGGAAAGACGAACCACGTCCAGGAGGAGCAACTGCAGGGGAAAACGGAAGTTGTCGGAAAGAGACGTCAGGACATTGACCAGGATTGTTGCACGAAAGCGGAAAACCACCGCAGCAGAAATCACCGCAGAAATGAATACACACCTCCAGGAACCTGTGTGCACGAAGACAATCCGTCGTTACCTGCATAAATCCAACATCCATGGCAGGGTTGCT
>JAHWFO010000211.1:3621169-3640718 GCA_023313115.1 Rhysida immarginata | reverse complement strand
TTTTATTAATTCACGATTTTCCCCATTATAAGGAGACTGATCTCATTTAAATTTAAATTAATCATTTAAACTCCTTAGACCAATAATTAAATTAATATAATTTTAAATTAGTTTTTATGTTAACTATAGTGTTGGGATTTTTCAAAATTTTAAGAAGTAAAAATTAACTTTTAAGTTTGAAGTTATTGGAGTAATTTGTTATTATTTTATGTGCTATCTCCCAACCTTCAAAAAAAGTTTTTTGTATACACTGTCATATCAATGAATTATGACCAGCACCCCTTAAGGCACACGCATGGTTCGCCCCAACAACGATTACACATTGCAAAATTTGCATAACAGGCTGAGAAAGCTTTAAAGCTGGTGCATCAAACGGCAGGTACACGAGCCTCAAGATGAGTAAACGTCCGGATTTAACGGACATCCAAAAAGGGATGATAATAGGCTATCGCAGCAAGGGTAGCATCATCTCCGAAACGGCGCGATTTGTGAACTGTTCACGGTCCGCTGTAGTGAAGATGTACAAAGAGTGGACAGCAGGAACCGAAATCACGTCCCAACGCCATCACTGTAAAGGATCACGAGCCATCGACCAACGGGGTGAGCGGCGCCTACGACGACTCGTAAAAGGTGACAGGAGAGCCACAGTCCATCAACTGAACACCAGATTCAACAGTGGTGCCAACAGACGTGTATCCGACATTACTGTTGAACGCACCCTGCTACGGAGGCCTGAATTTCGACGGCGCAACGTCATACATGGTACATCAAAGAGCGAGTTAAAAGTAAAAAAGATCGATATGAAAATAAGGTTATGTGTACGTGGACTTACCGACGATACCTCGGCAGCGGAACTGGAGCAGTATTTGCGCTTAAAAGGCGCAAATGTAGATTCCGTGGGCCGTTGGACCACAAGATCAGGTACTTTATCTTCATTAATTTATGTATCCTTAATTGAAAATGAATCTTTTTGTTGGACGCAGAATATTAATTGACCTGAGGGAGTCACGGTGCGTGAATATCGTGGCAAAACCCAACTATTTCCAATCATGGTCAAACGACTCCTCCAAATCCAGAATATAATCAACATAAAGGGAGGCATATCTAATGGTAAATGTATCTTTGCATATGGAACGCTCGTTCCGTGATTAATAAACACGATTCCCTCCAAGCCTTTATATATGCAATGAACCTTGTGTTAATAGCGATTTCTGAATCATGGTTGCATACAGAAATTGACGATTCGGACATATCCTTTCCAGAATTTAATATATTTAGAATGGATAGACCCACAAGAGCTGGCGGTATCGCCCTTCTTGTGCATGAGCAATTTTCCGCTTACAAAGAAAAATCTACCTCTATTCCAGGCCTGGATATTCTGTCAATAATCGTAAAAATTGGAAATGATTTTTTTAGATTTTTAATTATTTACCGAACTTGAATTTTTGATGATTTTTTGGATATGATGATTACTTTTAAGGACGACGCTTTTATAAACTTCATTATCGGAGACTTTAATTTGTTTTTCAACCTAAATACAGCCGAATGTCAGCAGTTAAATGGACTTATAGACAAATTTCATTCAAACTCAATAGTTAATCAAATAACAAGAATATCTACAACCCCTTCTACACTCGATCAGATTTTTATTCCTCGAGTAATTAAGCTGGTTGACATACAATATATGGACATAAATAAACTTGACCACATAGCAATTATCTTTAAGTGCAGTTTCCCAGTACAAGCCTACGTATCGAAAATAGGCGAGAATATGTGCGTAATTTCACCAAATTTGATATAAAATTATTTCACAGTATATGTAAAAATACGAACTTTACTGTAACTCAAACCTTGCCAATGTCTGAAAATGTTCAATTACTGCATAAATCTATACACAATATCTTACAACAATCAGGAGCTAAATTGATCCATCCAAGCACTAGCACGAAAGTATGGTGGAACAAGAATTTACAAAGGTTGTGGATGAATAAAAATTATGCATATACCATAAATTTATTTATTACCAATCGGAAAATACACAGACGGCTTGGAAAGAAGCTTCAAAATTATTTAAAATTGCAGTCAGAGATCAAAAGAGGAAAATCTTGTTGAACTACAGATGTGGTCATATATTAGAAATTCTAGGAATCCAATTTCAAGTAGTTTGTCTTCTAGTATGTATGTGGAATACATGAAACGGTGTGCAAACCCGAACGGTATAAATATGAATTCCAACCTAAACTTTTCCAACTCTAATAACTCTCATTATGTATTTGAGAGTTTCCAGCTTATCACAGATACTGATATCATTCTCTCCATCCAAAATCTTTAATCTGGGACGGCATTCCCTGGTGATCTGATAACTGGGAAGGTTCTAAAATTTTTAAATATAAATATAATATCGTGGTTGACGGCCACGGCAAACTACATTATTCACTCTTCGACATATCCTGATAATTGGAAGATAGCAAATATCACTCCCTTGTATAAACAGAAAGGAGCTACTTCAGATTTCATTAACTATCATCCAATTGCAAACTTCCATCCAATTACTAAAGTTGTGGAGCAGGCGATATTTATCCAATTGAAGCAGTTTATCATTCCCCAACTTCCACCTAATCAATTCGGATGTAGAAACAAAAGCAGTGCAATGTATTTAATTTTCCTCCATTACATACGAATGGTAGACGCCCTTGATACAAATCAGATTTATATACTCGCCAAGACCGACGTTTCCAAAGCCTTTGACACGGTACCTCGAAAACAACTGTTGCATGACCTATATCGCTTTGGTGTAAATGGTGAAGCGTATGCGCTCTGTGAATCCTATTCAATAATAGACAGATGCAATTAAAAGGTTGGCAATACAACATTTGTATTCCAGCAGACCTTGGCGTTTTCCAAGGTTCCTGCTTCAGCAACTTATTCTACTCTATCTTTTTTAGTTCTCTAGATGAACTATCGACCAACTTTACTTTGCACATTTATATCGACGGTAACTTTCTCTCTTATTCATGTCATGTACAGCAATTGCCGCTAGCGAAATCTATGATGCAGGAGGACTTAGAGAAATTGTCTCAGTGATATACCGATAGAAATATGACTCTAAACATGGGCAAAACAGCATCAGTAGTCATTGGTAAGGATGTAAGTATTACATCGAACGATAGTATCACCATATTGGGAGTTATATTTGACCAGAATCTTACTTTCAATGGTCACATCGCAAACTTGATCGGAAAATTGAGCAAAATTAGATTTTTATTATATAAATTGAGTAAAGTGCTGAGTTTTAAGGAAATGAAGCAAGTTATTATTACAAAGGTTTTTTCTGTTCTAGAATATGGAATATGCTTTTGGTCTAGTACATACCTATATCGTCTAAAAACTTTGAAAGTGGTTATAAACAATTAAAGCGTCAGTGGTTATAAACAATTGAAAGTGGTAGCACCGTAATGTAAAATCATTAATTGAAGCGTCCCCTCGAAAAGGGATCTAAGCGCCATTTTTTTCAAAATCAAACTATTGAGTGGAATGCACTTCTTTCCTATTGCTGCGTATGGTGCTACCACCTTTTGGAATTTTTTCTAAATTTTTAGTGTTGTTTTATCCCATTAAAACTTCTCCTCTGTGGAAAAGGGATCTATGTTGAAAGCAACACGGCCGCGTGCCTGGAAAAGGTTTGGACTTAAATACTCAAAACAAAGGCATAAAGAGACAAGTAAATCCTTTCAACTGGAAGGATAAAAAACGAAAAAGGCTAAAAGATGCTGGAATGGAACACCTAACACGGAAAGGCGATGTTATTCCATCGAAAACTTTACCCAACGCAGTCAGTATTCTTGCACGTGAAAAACGGATCTATGTGTTTTCCATTTTTACAGAGCTTAAACACCGGATTGTGTGACCGTTTATATGTGCAAATGATTGCTTCCAACAGTGAACTACAACAGCAGGAGTTAAAAAAAATGGAGTTCCACCACCGAAAAGCAGAAAAAGGATATTCAGCCTCTTCGTGAGGACATTGATAACAGAAAGAGCAACCCGACTAACATGGTATTGTGCGTAGATTTGGAGCAGATGATATTTCTTCCGATGTTGAGCCATTCCAGCATTTTTTGTCAACAACAGTTATCTTGCTACAACTTCAATATTCACGATGCAGCTACTGGACATGCAAGAGTGTGCGTTTGGGACGAAACAGTTGCTAAGAGAGGATCAACTGATATAGCTTCATGGATATTGCAATATATTAACGTAAAACACCTTTCCAATGCCGAAGACAGAAAGCTCACCATTTGGACAGACCGATGTGTTGGTCAAAACAACAACTGGAAGATGATTGCTCTTATGGTGTATGTAGTCAAGAACAGATATAGAGCAGAAATTTCTGGTGTCCGGCCATTCATTTTTGCCTTGTGATCGGGACTTTGCACTTATTGAGCGTTCTTTAAGGAAAGAAACAGCGTATGTCCCATCACAGCTGGTTAAAATAATCACTGATGCCAGGCCATCAAATCCCTTTGAAGTTAAACTTAAGGAACAACATCACTTCGTTGACTTTTCTGTAGTGCAGAAGAACTTAAAGAAAGCATCTACGCTAAAAATCACAGATACTGCGTGGATGCAATACAGAGGTGATGGGATAAGCGTGCGCAAAACACACAATATTATGGAAGGCTGGAGTACGTATAGACTAGTACTGGTAAGTAAGGGAGGCCAACCAAAGCGTGTCCTAATAATTCCACTGCAGCTTCCTAGTGCTTACAATGGACATCTGCCGATTAAAGAAGAAAAGCTGAAGTATTTGAAGGACATGCTGCAATATCTAGCAGAAGAATATCAGGCCTTCTACAGAAACATAACCAGCATCAATTCAGTTACGCCTAATCGACATTCCATTTGGAGAAATAAATATGTTTTGCATAACGGATAATGTTATTATCCTATATTGGTTTCATGTATCGCCATATATTATTCTTTCATTCATGTGTTTTTAATGATAATGTCTTGGAGATACTTCTATCATGGAAGACGGATCTATGTCACTAATGCACTTAGATCCGTATTCCACTCGTTCAACAATTTTTGCTTATTTATAAGAAAATACATAAGTTATGAAATATTTTTACAGTGTAATATAAAATGGAATGCGTTTTTGCAGATGAGTTTAAAAATAAATGTTACTAAATACCGTTGGTAAACATTTTTCTATTTTTCTCTAAAAGTAACTTTTGGTCGTTAGATCCATTTTCGAGGGGGTGCTTCAATTGCATACGCACATCTTTTAAATTATCCCGTTTTGCCTCAATTACTGATTTTTGTATTAAATTCCAATTGTTTACCCTTGATTCCTATATTGTTTATTGTCGTTTTAAGAACATTGCTAATGCTTTGCGTCACCAACATCATCCATGTCATTTCATATTGAATTGGTTTAAACATACTGCTGAAGTTCATAGACCTCAAAAATATAAGTTTACATTACCAAAATTATCGAATTTCAAATTAAATAAATTTCCATTTAATTCTCTCACTGCGTGTAACCAATTACCATATGCGGTACGTTGTAGTATCTTTGACTTTTCTCGCCAGTGCTGTATCTCTAATTGTGCCCATTTTAATAAGAAGCTAAAAAATCATATGTTATCTAATCAACTGTTGTATCAATTTCTTTAATTCATTGCTTTATTGATATTTTTATAATAGTGTATCTTTTACTTTTGTTTGTGGCTACTTTATATACGTGTTATTGTTTTATTTACATTTGATTGTTTTCTTTTATTTATCCTATAACTCTCCTTTTATTGGTAAGATGATACAAATTTTGTTAGTATTTATTCCCAAGGAATGCAACAATAAATAATAATAATAATAATAATAATAATAATAATAATAATAATAATAATATTAACCAGGGGTCATCGTCAACGACGCCTAGAGTTTGCACGTGAGCACCGCCACTGGACCACAGACGAGTGGGCTAAGGCGCCTTCTCCGACGAGTCAAGGTTTTTGCTCCATAAGATTGACGGGCGATGGCGAGTGCGTCGTGAACGCCATGAAAAGAGACTGAAGGAGACTATTGTGGGCCGGAAACAGGCTGGTGGGGGTAGTGAGCCGAGGGTGGGGGATATTCTGTTGGGAACAATTAGGTCCACTGATTCGTCTAGAGGGCAATTGGAATGCCTTTGGCTATCTGTCAATCGTAGCGAACCAGGTGCACCCGTTCATGCTCACGATGTTCCCCCAATGGGATGGTGTGTTCCAGCAGGACAATGCACCCTGCCACGAGGCACGTCTCCTTCTGGATTGGTTCGAGGAACACTACTGACTTTCGAGTGCTCCCTTGGCCCGCTAATTCGCCGGACATCAATTCAATCGAACATCTGTGGGAGCACCTTGATCGCCATGTACGGCAGCTGGACCCTCCACCTATGACTCTCGAATGGACTCTGTGGACAGCGCTTCAAGCGGAATGGACTGCCATACCATCGGACACATACCGCACACTTCTTGCGTCCATGCCACGACGCCTAGCAGCAGTTATAGCAGCAAAGGGTGGCTACTCCAATTACTAAGCGGGTGGTCATAATTCAGTGATATGACAGTGTATAATTAAATACTCTTCGAAAGGAAATGCTCACGGATTTCTCCTACAATCCTTTGGATCTAGATTAAGAAATCCTGGCTTTGAAAATTTTGTTTGAATCAGCATTTAGGACAGATTATGATGGAGACGTTATCAGTCTTTTCAACTCTTTGGTTTTCCTTGGCTGACACGGGTTTGAACCACTATGAAGATTGCAGATAGTCGACTTTATAGGTCTTTGGCGTCTTTCTAAGACGTTCTGAAGCTGCCAAAGTTGCAGCTGCCTTGATATGGCTTATGAGTATGTAACTATACAGATTATCGCTACTTGGCAGACCAAGAAAATCATTAATCATCATAAACTACTGCTTGTCGAGAAAAAATAAAAAATAGCTCAAGATGGGTCCCTGAGTTTTTAATCATGAGCCTTACCTCAGATGATAAATTATTGATGAAAAATGGTAAAGAAAATTCCACAGGCTGGATTCATACCAGGAACCTTCGGCTCATGCTGTGGAACCTTCGAAGGTTCCTGGTTAGAATCCAGGTTGTAGAATTTTCTTTTCTATTTTTCATCAATAATTCATCAACAATTAAAACTTCTTTCGCTGACCCTGACGTGGCCGCTTAAAGTACATAATCTTATCAGAACTGGAAAAATCTTACTTTCTAATGTCAGATTTACGCATTATTTGATATTACAAGAAAACGTTTTTATATTTATAATGTAGTAAGGTTTTGATCAACCTTGTAAAATATTGCAGTCTTAACTAAATGTTATCATACTCATAATTTCCTTCTCTTTTTAGTATGCGTAGAACCACTATTATCTTAATTTCCTATTACCTTCCTGTCCTAGAACCTTTTATCTTTTGTCGTCAGGAACTGATGATGTTGGCACGAGTGTTATGAGTGGGTGAAGGAAGACAGAGGCCGGACGCATTTGCAGCAAATGAACGGTGAGGTCTAATGCCTTTGGGAACTTGTCACTTTGCGTGGACCTCCACCCTCCTTTCATTGTCTCCGGTGCCGTGAATATTTAAGGTCAATTAAGAGTCTTCTAGTTAATTTTGTTCATGTGAAGTCAACGGATCTTTCACTTAGCCTGTAAATGTAACCTTCGATCGTCGCACTCCCATTAACCGTCACACTTAATGCCGTGAGTCTCTTATTTTAGACAATGGAGCTCCGCTTTTAATGCATCGCTGATGGCAGAAGGACAGCTTAGAAAATTTTATGAAGTATTAGGAAGAGTTAAAATATTTTGTGTGATTTTAATGCTAAATAACAAGCAAAGGTAATAGAACAACGAAACTGTTTGTTGTTGAACCTTTCTTAATCATACTTATGTTCTAACTTACTGCATATGGTGAAATTTTTTGGATCTTTATTCTTAATAAATGAAATTTTCTTTAAAACTTTTAGCTGCTAACTTATTTAGCTAGATCTTACTTTATCTGAGCTTTTGGGTGGACTTCTTTGTTATCTGCAAGTATTCACGGAAAAAATTATTTTCCTCTTATTCATTTAAACAATTATAGAGAATGCTACTAAGATATTTATCCTAAAAACTTGAGCTCATGTTTCATTAGACTTTGACGTCTTTCAGCATCTGTTCCGTGATGTTGCGATTGCTTCCTGTATTCTTTGCTTCAGATTGTTCACGGAGGGTGGAGGCGTTTCATAGACTTCTGTGGTTTCTGAGGGACTAATACCTGCCGTGATTAGTCCTGCATTCGCTTCTCTATCTATTAGCAAACACACTGTCATTTATTTCGAAATTGTCGGGGTTTTTTTCCTTTTGAATTTTGTTGGATATTAGGTACAGTCAATAAATAACGAGGCAAATGACACTTCACAAAAATTATTTAACGAAATTCAAAAGTATTGTCTAGGAGAAACCCCACTAGTAGAAACCCCTTGGCTGCTGTTTGAACAAATTGCGCACACACTCCTTGACTTCATCGTCCGTTTGAAACCGTTGTCCCTGCAGTGATTTTTTAAGCTCACCGAAGATGTAGAAGTCACATGGGGACAGATCTGCAATATAGGAGGAGGGTGGCTCAGGATTTCCCACTTGAACTTCTGCAGACGTGCCTTTGTCACGTTGGCTGAGTGGTCCAGCGTTTGAACAGGATGACACCACGAGAAAGTATACCGGGAAGTTTCGATTTGATTGTCTTCCTGAACTTCGTTAATGTTTCAAAGTACCGCTGAGCATTGACCATAGCTCCAAGTGACTTCCACACCTGTGGTGTGCTCAAAAAAGCACTGCGGGAACAACGGTTTCAAACGGACGATGAGTCAAAGAGTGCGTGCGCAACACGTTCAAACTGCAGCCAAAGGATTTCTACGAGCATAGCATTCTGCGATTAGTATCACCATGGGATAAATGCCTAAATAATTGCGGACAATGCTTTTGAGTTTCGTTAAATAATTACTGTGAAATATCCTTTGCCTCTTTATTGATTGACTGTACCTCATACATGAAGGAGCAGAGAGGCGTCCCTGCATTACCAGTTTTTAATTCAAAGCGTCGGTGTGCGCGATTGATGACAAGTTATTCTTTCAATTTGGTCTAATAAAAAAGTTAGGGATGAAATGACATTGCAAAAAAGGGATGATAATAATAACAAGGCCTGATAAAAAACTGGCATCTGTAATGACCATTGCTGATAGGTAATCCGATTCTATGTGTCTCCGCTCTTCTTTCTTAACTTTGCCATTCTAATAACTTGTAACCTCAATAACCATCCATCCAGGAGTTTATCTGGATGTGTAAAAATTGTAAAATATAACTGTTGTCTGTTCTTGTCCGTTTAATATCTGATACAGTTCCTGTAGGAGGCTCTGACTACTAAACTGAATACTCACGCTCATGTTCTAGCTGGACCAATCCTCTTTCCAGAGACACATTGTGAAAAACGCGGTCCGATCTGTTTGTTGCCCGCAAGCAGTCAATCGATTTTGCCCACCTAGGAAATCAGTCTAGCATTATCTTAATCATCAAATAGGGAAAACAGAATTCGAAGATTCGCAAGCGTTCGAACGGTAGTGCCCCAATGAACGGACATTGTGAAAACATACATATTATTGCATATTATTAATAAATAGCGTATTTTAAGGCATCTATAATTACAAAAAATATGAAACACCTAACTGTAAGGAAGGGCACTTCCTGGATGATCTCTATATCTTCTTTATCATTGATACTAAAAATGAATTTGTTCAGCGTGGCTTAAATTTTATTGTTTTGAAATAATATTTTCAAATGGATGAATGTTTTCGATTTTGAAACTTTTCCATTTTTCAGAGTTCATTAAAGTAATTAAATATTAGAAGTATCCAATTTTTTTAAATGTCTTTAAAATTATCTTTAAATCGTGTTTAAAATATGTTTTCATAAAATGTTTTATAAAATTCCTACAATATATTACAATAAAATAGATTGCGTTTGGAATTTAACACGGCATTAGTTCCAAAATTTTATACAGAGTTTTCAAGTACAAGAATAAAAGATATGAGTATTTGCAAAAATTCAATACCTAAGATACATTTTAAGCTTCGCTGACCTCGCTATGCATTGCTACTTATAAATCCTACCATATTTCCACATATAAAGTTAAATTTTGTTTGAGGACGTTGTGAACTTTTGGACATAATCTTATCTTCCATCAAATAGAGGCTTATACAATAGTTTTCTTTTACTAGTTTTGTAGATAAGCGGTAAAGACTGAAGGGACTGCCAGCTGTTTGACCCGCGAGGTGGTTAGGTCGTTAAACTAGCATAAACCTTAAGAAAACGACTTCTAAACCACTTTGGGACTATTATTCCTGAAGATTAAACACCGAACCAAAATTAACTTCTTCGATAAAAGAAGATAAAAATCTAAACGCATAAAACTTCTTTATTTCATGGTAATAAGAAATTCCAGGGTGACCTGTAATCATGTTTCAGAATACAAATTTTTTGTGGGTAATGTTATTTCGAATATACACACACTTTTGTATGTGATATTGCTGTAGTAATTTTAATTAAAGAAGGAGCCCATATCATGTTGGAAATATTTCAGGAAAACTGACAGATTAGCATTGTTGAATTTCGGGAATTTTCGTACCTGATAAAATCCAGTGAACGCACAGAAGAACACAGTGAATAATTCATCTGAATTTGTGGATGAGCAAAATTTTTGGAAACAGGAGCAATGGAAAAGGCAAAGAACAATTGGAAATTATCTGTTTCCAATAAGATGTTGGTCATTATAGACATTTTACAGTTAAGACTGCTTATTGCATATATATGAGGCGTGGCGGATGAGAAGGGTGGTTTCGAGAAATATGCGTTTGAAGTTTTGATCTGCCGCTCTTACACGTTAGCACAGTACTTTTAGCCTTCGTTTAATACGGTTGGGAAGGGCAACTGAACCAAAAGCTATACCATCTTATTCTTTGATCTCTGAGAAGCCGAAAAATAAAATAATAAAGAATTTGACCCAAAGTTGAATTCGCCCTTCGTATCCGCAACGCGTAGAAGAGCATTTTAAGTTATTTAATTTTTTTAACTGTCTTCTTTGAGTAAATCTCATTGTAGATCATTTCTTTCTGAAACGATTTTTACTAGCTCTAATTTTAAAGAACACACTGTAACTTTTAAATGCATTACACTTCTTAATACCTAAAGGAACGAATAAACGTGTACCGCACAGAAAACTTTAAATTGTAAAAAAATATAGGGGCAAACCACATAAAAAATTCACATATTGTTAATAATAAGATATTCTAAAAGCAGCATTTGTTCAATCCTTGTTGATTAGGTTGAACTAGTGACGTTTCTACGCACTTAACTCACAACTTCTGTTTCGTACAAATTTTCCAATCAATTTTTCGTCTACTTTCCGTTGTTCAAGCGACTCCAAATTTGACTCACTTTTACATTTCCGCTGACAATAGAATCCAGTTTAAAATTATCAAGACTTAAATTCTTCAAGATGGTTCAAAACTGTTTTTCATTTAATTTACATCCCAGATAGAGGATTGTTTTACCTCTTCAGGTTTTTTTGACTTAATTAAAATGACTGGGCTACATCGGATAGAACTACATCTTCAGGAGTCTACGTTCGCATTGTCACATTTATACGGTATGAGAATGGGGGATGTTAGTAGTGGAAGGAAACACCCCGCCTTTCAGTTTCGATATCGACATCTCCAAGGAAGTAAATCTGCATGACTTCTTAGTCTCTGTTTATGATCTTGTAGAGTCGAATCTATTTTTCTTGGCAGGATGGATAATGACTACAAGATTGAATAGAACTGCAAGAAGAAGGATTAAAAGGAATAAAATAAAAAAATATAAAAAAAACTTTTTAAACACACACTTCTACTTTAAAAAGTGCACCAATAAGTAAAAAAAAAATTGTGCCTCTCGTTTAAATAGGAATTCATAAAATTAAAAGGAAGGTAAAAGCAGGGAAGAGGAAGGAAGGTAAAAGCAGGGAAACCTTTTTATTATTTACTTCTTGTTGTGGTTAAAGAGTCAATTATTCCTTGTACTATACTTAACATATCCACATTCATTTCCCGCAATATTTATTTCAAGTTCTTGCAATTAGTAGGTTTTTCTTTTTGTTTTTCCCTGAAATTTATATTTTTATCATCTTAATTTATGCCAAGAAGCTTTTTCTTAAAACTACGATGCATAAGTTCCTGGCCGACTACAAAAGTCAATGACGCAACCCCTTTGCAACGCAGCTAGTCGCCGCCACTACGCACGCAGAACACGAAACATAGAACAAGTCAGACGCTAACCGTTTCTTTAACATGGGCTTTAATTTGTCGTCTACAGGTTCCTTCGGACATTAACTTGATGCACTAAGAGTAGGAGATATACGGGAGCACTCTCACTACGACAAAACAGATCGTTCGCAATTTTTACTTTTGGATCCATCCGCGCGGCAAAGAATAATCAAAATAGTCACTCACCAAATTCTTCTTTTCACCATGGAATTACCAAACACTTATCCACGCACTGCCTTGACGTTTTCAGGGTCGATATTCTCTTCATACTGGCTTATTTAAAAGTCACTCAGTACGTTCGAACGAACGCCGCCATTGCTCACTAAGGGAGGTAGGCTCGCCCACCCGACTGTGCGCACGATTTGCGCCTTCGTTGACAAAAAGAAATCCAAAAACTACAATTATAATTATCAAATATATAAAAGCAACATGTAGTGACAACTATAAAGTGCACAAAAGTGCATATCAGCTGACTTTAGGGCAAAAGCATTGCTTGCTACAGCTGCAAAACACAGGACGCCGCCTGTTCTGCCCGCAAGTCGCCGCAAAAGTACCAATTTTTCTAACAAAACCAAAGATATTTAAATTTTACGAACAAAAAGAGAAACCCCAAATATAACTTAACAATTGCCTGCTGGAAGCCGAGACGATCAAACAGCAGACTGGAAAACAATACAGGCTTCCAACAAACAAAAGAAAAAAGACCGACGCAGCATTACTATCAGCAACAAACAATTCACGCCGAAAACAAAATAAATCCAAATGACTGCTTTCCCAGAATGCGATTAGTTCATTTACATAAGGACTAATCGTATTTTACAAAGGGGTTGGATACCATGGAATCTCCTTGACGAAGTTTGTCCTAAGACTTTTCAACAAACAAGCACGTGCACCTTGAAATTTCTTTGCAAACAATTATTTTAAAAGTTATTACAGTAGATTGATTGTGTTAATTGTTAAAAATAAAATAATCTAGGCCTACCAACGCACACTGCGTCGCGGTGTCATTTGATTGTTCAATGCAATATTGTAAGTAAACGGAGCTGCGGGGATCCCATGTTCATATGACAAAAAATACTTCTAAGGACCTCTTCTATCATCTCCCAAAAAATCTGTACTCAATTCAAACACACCCTGTATATAAAGGAGAACATGTGGGTTCGTCACGGAAACAGTTTTGCATTGTTGTTGCACGGTTAAGCATTGTTGGCGCTCACTTAAAGCACACGCCGGAACTGAAAAGCCACCTGACTATTATTGTCTGAGCAACAATTTTTATCATCATTCAATCACAAAACTATGAATAAAGGAGAAAATGTGAGTTTATCAAACGAAACAATTTGAATGAATAAATTAATGAATGAATAAATTTTGAATGATAAAACTAATTACCGCGCAATCTGCGCGTGGGCCCCGTTCATAAATTAATAAAACGCAATAGTTCACAATAAAACCCCTTTAATCCCACACAACAGCAAACTCACTTACCATCCAACTTACACAAACACATACATCACCCAAACGTTTTCATCACAACAAACACAACACAAACGATCTAAGCAAACTAAACTCTCCCCCAAAAAACCCTCGTTTTTCTTTTTTTCACTTTCTCTTCGTTCGCAGTACCCTGTTCCCGCCGGACATATGCAACACTATAAACTGACATAGAATGTCACACATAAAGCCAGAAGATACTGTATTTCATTTCGAAAGATTGATAGCTATTCCCTATGAAATACCATAATAGACTTATTATTATTTTGTTAAATGTGCAGCAAACTTAAAGTTAACTTTCTACTACTAATTATTTCATGAAAAACATAATGAATTAATTCGTGTATTAGCCATTAAATTGTTGAGCGTGCCTTGCCATCTTATCGCTTACTTCCTCGTGTACATTTCACGTTATTATACTACATTTCTGCTAAAATAATAATAATAATATACATTGATATGGCTCAAACTCAGATTTCAATTAAAACTTCGACGTCACTCATTATGCTAAGAAACAATAAATGGCATCATCCAACGTGATTCCAACTCGACTTCTTGTCTGGAACGAATAATCTCACTGGTTTAATGTATTGCAAGGAAGCCGAACATCATTCACCTAAGTGAAAACGGTTTTGGAATAGACTGTACTGTCCATGCAAAATAAGTTGGCATCTCGGCTATTCCATACTGAAACTGCATGGGGATTATAGGCGCCGACTTCTACGTATTTGGGAGGGGGGGGGGCAAGAAACTTTCTGCCCCCCCAAAAATTTGCAGAATCTCTCTTTTTTTCTTACTTTGAAAAATTGGGGGGGGGGGGGCAACTTATTTAGAAGAATGCCCAAAATAAGAAAATAAGATAGATACTGCAAATTTAGGAGGGGGAGGGCAGAAAGTTTCTTGCCCTCCCAAATATGTAGAAGTCGGCGCCTATGATGGGGGTGATCGTGTACGAGGAACTAACGTTAAAAAATGTGGTTCTCATTATTTGAAAAGAGGGCGATAGATTTCCAATGCATTGAATTCACGTTATTTTTCGAGTTGGAAAGCAAAATAGAAGCCGCATTTTTCAACCTTGCTAGAACCTTTTTCCGAGAACGTGTGCTTATTTGCACCACTGGCTAAGTCCTTAGCGGTTTTTATTAAAATCGATACACCAAGTGCGTAATGGGTAATTGTCAGCTTATTTTTTGTATTTTTTTCTCTCGGCTAATACGACTTTCATATTTCCTTTCCTACTCCTGGCAATGGACTGATCCAGCCAGAGTAGCAAAACATGTGGTGGCACACTTACTTAATAATGCGTAGAATTAGCGTAGAATAATTTTCAGAATGAAATAGCCGAGGTGCCCACTTATTTTGCGTCGACAGTACACTATGCCACCTTTATCAGCGAATAACGAGTGGCAAAAAAATCCAGAATTTATACAGAAAAGGGAAAAGTACAAGCCAATAAAATTACAGACTTGAGAAATACAAGCCAATATATTTACAGAATATTATAACCAATAAAATGAAATACAATTTATCACTTTATGATTGTTTAGACAGGGGCACCCAATCAGCCACTGGCATAGGTCGCTATTCAGTAACTGATTGCATGGCCAACCTTTAACAATTTCCAGGGACTCCAAAAATTTAATAATTTTGCATCATTGGTTTTATTTAGCATTTCAAATAAATCATTACTATAAGAATGTCCTTCTTTCAGTCAACGAAATTTGACACACTAATTTTAACATTCTTAATACATGATATGTGTTCACACATTCTCTTCTTTACTGCACGTTTCGAGTGACCTAGATAGGACGTATTACAGTAAGCGCACTTAAATTTGTATACACCAGCTCTTTCCACTCGTGGTATTTTTTCTTTGATAAAACTGAGTTGCATTTTTAGGGTATTATTATTCTTAAAAGCGATCTTCAAATTGAATTCCTTAGCAAATCTTCTTCAAGTCCTTGTTTAATTTCTTATTAAAGGTGAAGACCAGACAGTTAATGTTTTCATTATCATCCTTTTTTATAATGGCAAAAGAGTCTACGTATTTTAATCTTTTTTCGTCAAGTTATCTACCATGTCTTCGTTAAATCCATTTGCATTAGCATAGGTCCCAATTTTATATATTTCACTGTTTCTCTTATCCTCCTAAGCGATAAAATTAACGCTCTACATATCTGGTGGTAGAATGCAGCACTGCTTATGTGAATAGCACTGATTAGAATCTGACTTGATATACCCGGGGACGAAATTCTTCTTGCGGAAGACATCAAAACTCAAAGCATTACTGTCGCCGTTAATAATCACACCCAGAAACAAAGAATTGTGCAATATTTTCCTTAATATAAATATAGTAATTCATAATGTCCA
Source organism: Rhysida immarginata (assembly GCA_023313115.1). Classification (NCBI taxonomy): domain Eukaryota; kingdom Metazoa; phylum Arthropoda; class Chilopoda; order Scolopendromorpha; family Scolopendridae; genus Rhysida; species Rhysida immarginata. The sequence goes on along the minus strand of JAHWFO010000211.1, from coordinate 3,624,470 downwards.
TTTTGTGACGTCATAGCGCCTTTGATTGAAGTGGGCCGTCGGTCGCGGCTTACGATGTTTTCAATAGCGGTAAAACTAAGATAAATAGATGTTTACAAAAGACAAATGTCTTCAGGCCGTAATATGCAAGAGGCCCGGCGATGAATTTATGATTTCTTTCGATATATTTATTTCTAAACACACAACAAAATAGGGTCTAGGAAAATATTTGTCTGTGACCGAAGCGAGGGAATCTGCCGCCATTTTAAACGAAGATGAAAATATCACGGTTATGACTCATTTGTTTCAGTTATGACGTCAATAACTAAGATATTTTTCCTTAACCTTTTTTATCTAGGTTAAATAACCAGGTTTCTTTTATAACTGGGATCTTTTGTAATGGACACTCACAGATAATCTAGATATTAAAGATCAAGAACTTAAATAACTTAAATAAGTTATTTCTGCCAGTGGACGCGTAGCAATAGAGAATTGCTATTAGAGAGCTAAGGGATTTAACGGTAGCGGAGGTGCGATAATTATATTTGAAAACTTACGGAAGCATAAGAGAGTGAGAAATGAAATTACTGAACCTATCTTATTTCGGGAAATCATCACCTAGTCCTTCGACAATGAAAGCTTGAAAACTCCAGAGCATAATAAGGTCCGCTGAAGTTGCTTGGTCACAGTTAGATAAGTAGGTAAGTATTCTGCATCCACCAGTCGCTTGCTGTCATCTATAGATAGACCATGGATGAAGACAATCCAACGTGTCACGCTATCTCCTAACGATGATCCACAAGGACGGCTCACACGCCCATATCCCTCGCTAATTATGCTGTGGGGGAGACGATACAGACTGTCGCACACAATAAATCGACGGGGAAAGCTTTGTTGACTTTTACAATCGTTGCTGCCGGTGAGGAGTATGGCTGGGCTCTCGAGAACGCACGAAGCTTCCAAGATCCTTGATCTCGAATCTTTTTGAGCTTTAGAGACACCCCTCTGTTTCTCCAAAATGGCAAATCAGGAAAGCTCTCTGAAAAAGTCTGAATGTTCAATATCATTAACGTGAATATTTTTCGTCGCACTACACACTTTTGGGAAATCCAGCCTAGAATTCTCTAGAATAGTTAATGTCGGTTCACCCTCATTAGCAATAACGTTCACCGCATTTGCTCATGGAACCCGCTGTTCTTCAATTCCTTTGCCCGGGAGGATAACAGCAAAATCTCCCTCCTTCTTTGCCGTTTGAAATTCCCGCTCACTTCTCTCGCTACTCTCAGTTTAGTCTTCGCTTTTTCCTCCTTTGGCTTTTGGACACCATTGCTGCACTTCCGTTTTCCACGGCGCTTAGCTTTATTGCAACTTGCAAGCAATAATTATTACTTCCCTCAAAGGATGACGCCTCCCGATTGTTCTCCTCGCATGAAAGCTCATCGCCCTTCCTCGCTCGCCACTGACCTCTATATAATTTCAGGTCAGTGTTATATAGAGGTCAGTGTCGCTCGCTCGGATCCGATAAGAGATAAGGCCTGGAAGCGGTAAATTCACCTGACCTTCATAGTGCTAGCAACAATCCAACCTTCATTGTTTCCAACAAACGGGAAAACGCTAATTGTTAAATATCCTCGGCTCGAATCTATTTGACGTCACTCCAGTCCATGCCGAGGCCAACGAGAAAGACAGGCCTCGAAGCGGAAAAGTCACCTGATCATCTGGGTCCGAACAACAATCCAATCTTCATTGTCTCCATCTTGGATGTAAACAATGAGTATTTTTCCGACTGTTGGAAACAATGAAGTTTGGATTGTTGTTCGGACCCAGATGGTCAGGTGACTTTTCCGCTTCGAGGCCTGTCTTTCTCGTTGGCCTCGATTCCATGACGTAGCCAACGAGAAAGACTGGCCCTGGCCAACACCAAAGCCACCTAAAGAGAAGACGTGTTCACTGAAACGTCATACAATGTTATATTATCATCACAGAACGAGATTTAGTGCTTATTATGGGTAGAAATCCCCAATTGTGGGTAGAAATCTAATAATAAGCCTTAAATTTCGCCCTCTAATGAGGATGTAACAATGTATGATTTTTTAGTGAACTGGCCTTCTCTTTAGGTGGCGTTGGTGTTGGCCAAAGCCTGTCTTTCCGTAACCACCGAGAGAGAAGGCCTCTGCGATGAAACGTAATACATTGTTACATCATCATAAATAGGGTATTGTTATTCGTATTTCTACCAATAATAAGCCATAAATTTGCCCTAACTATGATGATGTAACAATGTATTACTTTTCATCGCAGAGGCCTTCTCTCTCTCGGTGGTTACGGCCAGCGCCTGTCTTTCTCGTTGGCCTCGATTCCGTGATAGTATCTGTGAATCCTGTTTAAAACTATCCTAAGCAATTGTTAGAAAGTTTCCCAAGCTAAAAAAAATCTGTATGTGAGTCATTCCATGTGGAATCGCATAATATCGGAAGATAATTGACCTTAGGGTCTCCGATTTTTCTCAAACGCTATCAGTGTATTCTAGTGGATAAAATATAAGGCATGCATAGTTTCGTTTTTGCATAGTAAAACGTGCTAATACCGAAATAATTACGTTAAATTATTATGGCAAAAATACTTGGAAAGCTTCATTGTACATAGCCTACTGATTCAAAGTGTCTCTGTCTTGATTGGAAAACATTAATTTGTGTTATCTGCATAAATAAATCTGTTTGATAAAAATATATTTTAGTCATAATTAATTATCAAAGTTATCAAAATTTCGCGGATCTCATTACTTAAAACGAAGCATATTCGTCGTAGGGAATTGTCGTACATGTCAAATTGAAGCTAAAATGAATCACTTTTTTCTTCAGTTTACTGTATGGAGTTCAAAATAAAATAAAATCTTGTAAACATTCCAAGGAGGAGCTTTAGCAGTGAGGCAGAAATATATTTATACGTTTATTAAAACGAAATTATTTTCGCCCCCCCCCCCGCCTCCCGAGTAGGATAAGGCAAGTCATCTATTTATATCCCTTCAAATCTCCACTTTTTACCTCTCCCCAAGTTTTTTTTAATCAATAAACTGATTTTCTCGAACATAATATGTAAGAAATGTAAAAAACCTCGGATCTTCTTTCCTTTCTCATCATTTCCGAACGTATGATATATCACATGCCATATGTTGCCATAGTTCTAAGGACCAAATGACTGCCACCGCCGCAAATCCGATCCCACTGGAACAATTGGGCCTAAACTTCATAGTAATGTAGATCTTGCCTAGAGGAATCTGGATACTGGATTTTACGCCTTTACGTACCTAAATAGCACATAC
>JAHWFO010000211.1:3598782-3620769 GCA_023313115.1 Rhysida immarginata | reverse complement strand
TAACCTTCATTTGTGTTTTCTTATGTTCAGTTTTAGTGGCAATATACTTTTGCCATCTACGCATTTTTTTGTGCATAACTTATCCTATTTAATTTATTTTGTTACTATTTTCCATTTTTTTATGTTCGTAAAGGTTATAATATTCATTGTAGTAGTAAAAATTGATTGCCTGATGCATTTTTTCTTATTTGCATTTAGATAATTAAAATATATTCAGTGGCAACTTAACTATGACAAGCACTGTATTTCTGAAAACAGAATTTGAAAAAGTTAATCCGTTTTCAAGTTATCGTGCAAACGGCGGATGGCCGGACTGCCGGACGGATAAACGGATAAGCGCATTCTTATAAGTAGCTTTTATGCTAAAGCTCCTAATAAGAGGGGGGAAATGTTTTTTAATTTTATAAAATCATATATTAACCTGGAAACAATGCTTTAAAATTATTAAGAAAAAATAGAGCTTAATTTCCTCATATCAATTGCATAACACCATGAAATTACAGGAAGGAATTCAAAATAATTTAATACTAATTAGTATTAGTTCAATTAGTATTAGTATTAAATTATTTATGAGGTTAGGTGCGCCGCGTTGATGAATGAGCAGGACCGTAACCATCGAGAGAGAAGGCCTCTGCGATGAAAAGTAATACATTTTTACATTATCATAGTTATAGTTATAGCCAGCCAATAGACGTTAACGGGAAGTAAATCGAATAGCTATTCTATGAAACATCCGCTTTCGTTTTCGAAGCATTGTTTTCGTATTTATATTTAGCTTCTATTTTCGTTTTTCTTTTAAATAGATAAATGAAATTAATAAATTAATAAATTAAAAAATGACGCGGAATAGTCGACTCGAATGCAATTTGTTTTATATTATGACTTTTAATAGGCTTTCCATGTTTCAACGATATCTCCACCATTACTATAGTAGAACAAGTGCATCATGGGTAAAATCCAGATAAAGCATATTGATGAGATAACTTACTGCACATGTCAAAAAGATCGTTCAACTTACGTGGCAGCTGCTATAGGGCAAATTTATGGCTTATTTCTTGGGTAGAAATACGAATAACAATGCCCTATTTATGATGATGTAACAATGCATTAATTTCCATCACAGAGGCTCTTTCTCTCGGTGGTTACGGCAGGACCAAACGTCATACATTATTACATCATCATACGGAATCATGTTTAATCGTATTTCTACCAATAATATGCCCTAAATTATGACTTTGTATGATGATGTAACAATGTATGACGTTTCCGTCCGCACGCTTTCTATCTAGGAGGTGTTGGCAGGACCCGGGATACAACAACAATGGCTTAGGCGACGTTCTTGAAGCGACGAAGGGACGATCACGTCATGAGCAGTTAACATTTTTAATTAAATCACATCATTTCACGTTTATTTTCTATACTTCTAAAGGAATTTCCTTTGAAACTTGGGTGGCCATTTGAGCAAACGTCAAGAAATATGCCAGTATTTTTTTTAGAGATTTTTAACATGTTGTTTTAACTTAATATTTCCAAATTAATGTTAAAATCATGTTAAATACATGTTTCTTAAATTTCAATTATTTTTGAAAATGGCCTATGAATTAAATATGTACGATGTACACTGTAATCGGCCAAAGTCTGTAAATTTGATTGCGAATATTTTTGTAAGAAATTTGTTAGATCAAAATTAACACCGTGGTGTTACTTACTTTGATGTACAGAATGTGTAAAAAATTTTGAACCTTTTATAAAACAACAGTGTTTTTTAAGTGTTTCATTTCACGTAGAATAACTCTTATCTAACCTAAAATTCATTTTGAGATTTATTACGTTAGTTTTTATAAATTATATTTCTAGCCATATAAAAGTTAATGATCTAAATCTAATTTGTAGCGCTACTCAAAATAGATATTATTTCGCAATTAAGTATGCAATTAATCCATTCGTAATTACGTTCTAATTGCATTTATTACGTTCATTAATTTTCTGTCAATTCCGTCAATAACAATAAAACTAAATTTAGGAGAATTAATGAAACAATTGAAATTTCTGTTATTTTAACAAGTCAGCTAAAAAATCTCTTTTTCTAGAGTTAGTATGAATAAAAGTAAGTATTGGACTATGGTACAATATACATGTAGGACTATGAATGTGCAGTTTTTAAAATAAGCAGCCTACTCAACACTATTTCCAACTCTTTGTGACTTTTCGAAAAATTCTCATTCATGATCAAGTGGTTGAATAGATAAAAATCACGAAAAGATCAAATTGCATAGGCATGCATCTCCTGATGACACTTAAGAAAGAAAGAAGAGGTAAAATAAAAACACGAAGATAATCTCTGTCGATTTAATTTTTTAAAAATTTGTTTAAAATCGAAAATTAAGAGAACATATCGAATTGACTTCCATATAGTTGGAGCAATAACTTTTAGGTATAAGAAGCTTCGTGATGGAAAAAAAAAATTTTTCAAGAAAAGAAAGCTCAGTACGATGAAATAAAAAAAATCCGAGAAAATATCCGTATTTTGTCATTTTTCCACTTTCTCGTATATGCGTGCTACTCTCTCTCTCTCTCTATCTCTCTCTCTATCTCTCTCTCTATTTCTTTCTGTCTGTCTATGTCTGTGTAATACAACTTGCGATAACTTCGGGGGTAGTACTATTTAAAAAAAAAATTCCTTTCTCAACATAGTCTTCATCTGGTCCAGCAGCTTTTCAATATATTTTTTCATCCTAATGGAGGAAAAAAATCGTGTTGTCACTCAATAAATTGATATTTCATGGATGTTTACGAAACTTTTCAAACTACCCCCCCCCCCCCCGAAGCCACTTACATTATTTTTCACAAGAGTCCATGTCATTGATGAATGAAAAGTTTAATTCACCTCATTAGTTTATACTTGGGGCACAAACGTATACATTAGTATTCCCAAAAGGATGGGATTACGCGATCCGTAATCCATCAGGCTCAAAAACTGGTAAGCCTACTTCCCTGGTCTCTGGGCCTCCGGATTCGTTGTAGGACTGTTGCAATTATTTGGCGTGATTGTGCAAGTTATTGTGCAATATTTCTATTTATTCGAAAGTAATAATTTCCATGAGAACTTATTTATTAATAATTTGTTAAAGTAATAATTTGTGAACTTTATAATTCGAAAATTTCCATTCAACTATTAACGTTTCTTTGAGGCAGTCCATTCCGTTAAAACTTAAATAGCTGCGAGCTCAAAGATATTACCAAGAGACATTTCCAAACAAGTCATTGCTAATAATGAAAATGGTATACTTGCACCAGTGTCATATAATTTATAGTGTGCACAAGGCATAAGGACAAAAGAAAATTAGACAGAAATTGGATACGAAAATGATAGAAGTTTTACAATACATTTTTTTTTTATTGGAGACATGACTAAGAACCGGTTTCGCGATTAGGCTGTGATGATGATGATAATAGAAGCTGCTTTTTTAAAACTTGAAATAAGGTATTGTTTACAATAAAGATGTGATTTACAATGAAGTTTGATATATACACTACCCTATCAAAAGTCATGGTACAACCCTGATTTGAATGAAAATGAGACATTCCTTTGCAATTTCACCGTTGGCATTCTTCCCAGCACTACATAACAGAGAGTATGCTATTATGAGATGATGCTTGCGTGAATGCTATAAGAATGTCTCAAAAGAGCTTTCAGACTTCCTAAACGGTACAATTGTTGGGTGCCATCTCGCAGGCAAAATCTTAGAGAGACGTCAACCATCCTAAACATCCCGAAATCGACCCTCCACAACGTCATCCGGGCATGGAAAGAGAAAGGCACCACAAGTGTTCCGTCTTGAACTGGAAGACCCAAGATCATGTCGGCCAGAGACAAAAGGGCTCTTCGTAAAGTGGTCACTGCAAACCGTCACACATCGCTTGATGGACTGACAAGGTCGTTCATAGAGTCGACGGGAACAACTGTGAGCACCCTGACTGTTCGCAGGGAACTGCATGCAATGAGTTTTTATGGCAGAGCGGCAACCCACAAACCTCACATCAGCACCAGCAACGCAGCGAGGAGATTGCAATGGTGCAAAGAGCAACGACATTGGACTCTGGATCAATGGCGAATGGTTGAATGGAGTGATGAGTCCCGCTACACCATCTGGCAATCGGATGGACGGGTTTGGGTATGGCGAACGCCCGGCGAATGTTATCTGCCAAGCTGTGTTGTGCCCACGGTGAAGTTCGGCGGAGGGCCGGTGATGGTGTGGGGGTGCTTTTCTGCATATCCCGTGTTTCAGAGGGCTAAGAGGATACTTTTTTCAAGTAGGGTAATCCCTTTTCGTGAGAAGCCTTCTAAGCACAAAAGAAAAATGATAGCAGCAGTTATCACACGATGTGTCTTCCTGCTATAAACTGATTTTTTTTATTTTTATCTGCATTTTATTTTATTTTTATTTACCGAACTGTCCAAGACACTTATGGCAGAATGGCTAAAATTACCTGTCAAAACGTATCAAAAACTTGTGGACATTATGCCTCCAGAGAGTAGAAGCTGTGATAGCAGCAAAAGGTGGACCAACAAGATACTAAAATATGTATATTTTTGAGTGTTTCTATTAAAGTGATGGGTGTCCCATGACTTTTGATAGGGTAGTGTATAAAATTCTCTGTATGTCTGTCTGTTCGCTATGCATTCCAAAATGGCTGGATCAATCTTGTTGAAATTTTGCATGGTAATTCACGTTGATCCTGCGAAGATATTAGGCAGGTCAGATTGATCCGAGATCAAAGTTATGGTAGAGATATAACGGTCTTTTACACCCCCCCCCCACATATTCTCTCTCTCTTTTTTAGGGGATTCTAATTTCTCTGACCACGTAAAGGGATAATAGAAGAAGATGATAGATAGATAGGTAGATAGATAGATAGATAGATAGATAGATAGATAGATAGATAGATAGATAGAAGAAGATAGATAAACGAACTGTAGGCTTTTGTGGAATTCCGACTGCATTTCTAAACTTTGTCCAGTCACCTGGAATTCCACCACACAACCTTATCTTCAAAGAAGGAAAGAAGGCTGGTGAGAAACTTGGTCCCTCCACGATCGTGCAATGGGACAAAGTTAATTATCAAAAGCATGGACCTCATATTATCGAGGCTATGATTGGTTTGGCTTGGTTTGTTTGGTATTAACGTCCTTTTCAACTGTTATGGTCAGTCAGGACGGCGTTATAGGGGCAGCAAATTTTGCCTCGCAAGGGTTCTTTAACGTGCAGCCGGCAAACGACTACACGGACGGGACCAACGGCTTTACTTCCCTTCCGAAGGAAGTGCGTTCAAGGCTATCATCATCACAGGGAAATAGAAAAATGACATTGTGTTCATTCCAAGAACCCCACTGATTCCATCAGACACAGATTTGCCATTTCGGTTCAAGAAATTGCAATTTCCTCTTAAGCTCAGTTTCGCTATGTCAATCAACAAGTCTCAGGAATAATCTCTTAAGGTAGTTAGACTTGATCAAAAGTCTTCTTTCTTTTCTCATGGTCAACTGTATGTTGGATACTCACGTGTTGGTAGTCCACATAATCTTTACATCTACTTTAGCCAGAATTCACTAGCAAGGGCATCCCTCGAACATGTATGTCACAGATGTCCACCAAATTGAAATATGTCACTCATCTGAAGCTGCTATAGATGCTTGCAAAATAAGAAAGTGCGAAATTTTATTTCTTTCAAAATAAACCGCGAAAACGAAAAAAATTGAGTACAAATAGCTATACAAGGACTCCATTTTTAAAGTGATCTGTGTGTATTAATGCACTACTTAGCAATAAGCACGAATTCACTTCACATGAAATCAATAGATGTAGACAGCAGACGACAATGGGATGAATTAGTTTTTAAAAATAGGTTATTACAATTAGCTAATTACCTTCCAGTAAAAAATGTTTATAGTAATTAATAACCATTTCCTTAATTATTTCATTTTATTAAGTAATTCGGTAATCTTCATAAATTTTCCGTGTGCTGGTTTCATGTGCAACGTCGAGTAATGCGTTGCGTTGGTGAGGGGGTAATATCGCATTGCTTTATAATTTTATAATTATATAAAAGTAGTATTCATGGATGCTTACCTCATCTTATAAATTATTTCGAGGCGAATAATTTTAAAGCAAAATTAAAGTTTTATGTTTAATAACAGTGCTCTAACTGCAATTCTTTTTCGACCGCCGTTAACAATTTTGCTTCCCCTCTTACCGCCATGTTTGTTGAACTCTGAAGTTCTGGAGTGCTCTGCCGCCGCGCAACGCTATCGCTTCCATGGTGTGCTCGCACGTAAAAAAAAAAGTGCCTTCGAAGACCGCATGGGGTTCCCTTATAAGAACATTGTTTGCTTGGAAGCTTTGCATTAACACAAGAACAACTTGGGCAGCACTGCAAGATGCATGGCTCAATATCTCTCCAGAATGATTCCAACACCTCGTAAAGTGTGTTACTGCAGTTTTGAGGGCTCGCGGAGAAGCGACTCGCTATTAACATATATCCAGTACCTTCCCTTGACTTTTCGCCATTGAGTTTTTGATACTACGACGAATTTACTTCAAAAACGGAGCTTCCAGCGCACTTTTCTTCCTGATGACGAGATTCTGAATAATTAATTTTTGTACTTTAGTAATCAAAACATCATAGTCCCTAAAGTATGTAGACCAAATATTGATTGAATTTCGCCCAAACGATTTTGACTATCGGGCTTTAAACATATTCTCTTAAACTGAATTGTTATTGAAATTATCATTATAGTTTGTTTTTAAAACGACACTCGTATGATTCGAAAACATTGATAAATTTAGCAGGAAAATATTATGTATCAATGACGACGATAATATTGATTACCTTACAAGTTTGTCAACTAAGTTTGCGATCAGTTACTATTGTTCCTATGCTCTTTTATATATACGAGGTGGAGTAATCAAAGGAAACTGCCCTAATTTGTTGTCCTGCTGGATTTTTTTTCTCCGCCTATGACATTTTCACTCCGACGAGAATTTTACCTTCGTATTTCGCTTGATTGATTCGGAAAGGGAGGGGCTATAATCCAATATTGAATGAAAGAGGTGATGAATGCCGGCGGTAGGAATATTACCTTATCTAGGAATCCACATGAAGCTATTTTTTGTGCCTTCTACGAGCCACACCAATTAATCACAAAAATTATGACAACAGAGTCACACTTTTCTTTTGAACAGTGTCACGCGATGACGATGCACATGTTACCCGAGCTTTCAGGCATTAGTTCTTTTTTATTCATTTAAAAAAAAAAAACACGAAGGGGTTTATTCGTCTTTTTCTCATTACCGGTTTAAAATAAGAACCTACGTTTCTGTCTTCTATTTGCTTTCCCATTTCATTGTTTCCGTTTACTTCTAGAAAGGTGAGGGGTGAAGGTTAGTTTCTCAAACGTAAGTTCAATCATCATGCCTGTCAGAGATCCTTTTCGCTAATGACAATTTAATGTTTAAAAATAAAGCTTCGTATTGAAGTTAATCTGGAAAGAGACAGGGAAGGAATGACTGCGTTCATCAGACACGAGACCGTTCGGGAGGGGTACAAGCTCAACACCTTTTCTTTTCGTAGATAATAGGGATTCGCGCTTTCTGAAGCTTCGAGCAGCCTTCATTCTTCTTCCTATCCATGAAACGACTTTCACCGACGTTCTAATTGAACGTTTGCAAAACGTCCATTCCATTCTGGCACTGTCTGATTCGTCCCCGTTCTTGAAAACTCGTGGTATTAATCATTCGACCAGGCATGCCAAAGTTCCCTCACTTACATCTTCCAATCATTTTTTTAAATTCAAAAGAGTGTCTCGCATTCTGCCCATATCGTTATTAAACTAGTTGAAGTAAAAAAAAATTCTTATTGCTCAAATGGACGCAGTAATAGTTTAAACTTTTAAACAAAATATAAGGTGTCGTTTTTTTTAAGAACATGGCATTTTTAAAAGATTTTTTTAATAATTGATTAATGATTTAGCGTGTCGTCTCTTTTTCTGAAATAAAAAGGTTTTGCGCTGAACAGTAACTATGTAAGCATCATTTTCTTTAATTCTGATATTGAGCCGCCAAACATTTAAATAATTATCTTCTCCGTTCAAAAAAAGAGGAATTATGATAAATTTACCAAAACAAGATTTAATTAATATAAATAAAAATGGTTATAAAAGAGAATATTCTTAAATCTTTTAAAGATTAAAAAAACCATGTTTTTTGCACAGCAACTTGAATCTTGGAAAACGAAAACCCTTTTAAAAATGCCGAGAATATTATTATTAAAAATATATTAAAAAAAACATTTGAGAATACAAGTTTTGGCTGTGCGACCCGGCTCGATTATAACTTTTACATACCTTTTTGATGCTCTATACGAATCTGAAGTCAAAAATAAAAAAAAATTGAAAAATTAATTGGTAACAGAACGACCAACTCCGCGAATCCAGTAACCATATTTAAGAGAATATGGTTATAAGTGTTTTATGAAGTAGTCATTTTCAGAAAGCAGAAATGCTCTCGACTTTGAATTAACGCTAGATTTTCACACCCATTTATTTATTTGTGATATTTGTGTATACAGCTCTTAGTTGGTTATTCTTAATCGGTAGAAGGGTGGATCATAATACTGTTCCTATTGATTAAACAGATGGTGGCCGTACAGTATAACAGAGGGACATCAGGAGTTCTAACTAATTTCGCCATTTATTCCCGGCTTTGTCACCCCGGGAATACTGTATATTTATACAAAGCCGGGAATAAATGGCGAAACTAGTTGGAACTCCTGATGTCCCTCTGTTATACTGTAAGGCCACCACCTGTTTATTCTTAATCATCTGTAAAAGCGTGACATAGGAATGAATGAAAATTTCAGCAGTTTTTATTCAAGATATTTTTAATACACGTATAATAAATTAAATAGCTTGTTTTCAGATATAAACTTTTGTGTTTGCTGAATGTCATTTCATTAAAATGCTCAAAAATCTAAATTTGAAGGAATGTATTCCGAATTTAAAACTCTTAGCTTATAAAAATTTTGAGTAACCTTAATTTTTTCATTATAATTCGCGACTTATCAAATTGTTATCAAGATAAACTTTCCATTAAATAAATTTCATCCAATCCGAAACAGAAAAGTCTTATAATAACACATTCCACCAGTCAGATAATCCACCCCCGATTACTTTTTTTTTTTGAATGAGCCACTATGGACTATGTCCTTTTCAACTATTTCTTCCCTTCCGCTTTCCTTTTCCTAAATATCTCTTTCATTCTTTCTCGATGTTTCTCCTTCCTTTCTTGAGTTCAAAATGTACCGGTTTTCTTCTTGATTTTCTCCAGCCTTTTGAATGTTTATCTTTTATGTTCTCTTGCTATTTCTTCCTCGTATGTTTTGACAGAGCTGTAATAACTGACAAGACTATCTCTCTTAACAGACTAGCCACAATATTAAGTTCTTGTCACATAGTAAGGAAGTTCCTTCAACCAAATATTATACTTTTTACTGATATATAACTTTACCTCCCTTATGCTTCATCCTCTTTCAGGTATGCTTTTGGGACTTGACTTCCGGACTTGATTCAAGTTTGGTTTTTCAAAAACAACAAATAACAAGAAATTAATTCCCCCAAGGATGACTTAGGAAAGGAGCGTAAGCCCCCATTTCAAATAAATTGGGCCCCTTAAAAGGCTTAGGAAATGGAGGATAAAATGCGGAGGTAAAATGGATGTTAAAAGTGGGAGATAAAAAAAGGGAAAATAGGGTAAATATATCTTTTTTTTAATCTTCTTTATCGATTCCCTCCCTCCCTTTCATACACACTTTTTAATCCCATTTTTTAATCAAAATTTCTGGAACGTCCGTATTAAGAAAATGGAAAAGATAGTTGTCTTTCGTTTATCATTATTTCCTATCAAATGACATATCGCAGACCATATCATTTGAAAACGTTAAAGTTTCTAAAGATCACGTAATCCCTATCCCTCATATTCCTGCCACAAAAACGTCATAGCAATGTAGAACTTTCGTAGAAGAATCTGCATAGCGAATTTCACTTCTTTACCATATTGAACAGATGAACCCCTCTAATTCCCACCCAAGTAACTCTGATTCCCTAGGCCAATCGAAACCAAACTTTTTCGTTAAATAGTAAAATAGCTCATGGCCATGATAATTTAAAACTCCAAATTTCAACTTTCTACGTCAAAAAATGTAGAAAATATGAAGGGGACAGACGGACAAGAAGACAGACAGACGGATATGGTAAATTCAATAAGTAGCTCCATTCTTCCGCTGTTTAATAAACATAGAACTATTGTTTTGTCCATAAACATAATACTAATTGACACTATTATTTCGTAGTACGAATGTTAAAATGAATAATTAAAGCAATGTTGATAGCCGTGGCAACAACGTAAACATCATTAACTCAATTTAAGGATATGTTCATGAACAGCCTATACAGAGTGTTGAGTAAGTCAAAATTGAGCGATTTAGAACTGTCGAAATATTACAAAAGACGTCTGCTCCGTCTACGATCATACTCTGTCGGTGACCACTTTTTATTTTGGTAAGCGACCATTAGCGTCGATGTACGACTTTAAGCTTTCTCTCGACGAAGCTAAAACCGGAAAATGTTTAATCATTAGGAATTTTCAGCAATGTTGTTGCGCACTGACGACTGATGACTTTACATTTCTAGTAAGGCTAGATTCACACTGAAACTGAAGACGGCAAGGAACTGCAGTTAAGGAAACGCGAATATCGGGCAGAAAACAGGATAAAATCCAACTCAAGATAGCTCTGCCATCCCTTAATTTCAAGTCGATGCCTTTCGTCGCGGATTCCGTCGAAGTCTGAATCCACCGTAAAGCCTGTTTCACAACTGCAGCTTGCGGGCGGAAAGCAGGCGGATGCGGAGCCCGCAACGCAAGACAAACATTTTCCGCACAGACTGCCGTTTCACAATTAACGGACTTTGCCCGCACCGCTCTCCGCAACTGCTTTGCGGACGGAATTTTCAATTCAAGCTGGTTCTGAAATTTAGCGGATCCGCAACTGCTTCAATCAATCAGGTTTCGTCACTTCTTTGTTGCCATGCTGGGTGAACACACCATCGACGTAAACACAAGTTGCATATTTATATTTATATTTATATTTATATTTATATTTATATTTATACTGTAACTTATCAACCCACTGTAGTTATTAAAATTATGAAGCGCACATCAAAAGAATATTGCAGTGAGACCTGGAGAAGTTTGCGACATATACTTCCACCTGCAATGAAAACTGGTAAAACTAATTTGGTGATTTATCTCTGCATAGTTGGTGATGATGAAATACAGGGTGTTGTGAAATTTCATCACCAAAATGATAGGGGTGATAGAATATGCGATTCTAAGCAAAAACGTTCATATGAACATGGGTCCGAATTTGAACGATAACTGAGACATGAACAGAAATAAAATGCCGCCACTATGATCAACAAGTTAATAACTCACTTTATACAACATCTAGGATGATAAATCTTGGAAGAATAATAGGGTACATAAAATTGTGTCTACTGTTAAAATTTGATTGAATTCCAACGAGTAATTTCCGAGTTACATAGTCAACATCATAACACGTGGTGCTTAGTACCCACATGTGAGCACGTGTAACTCGGAAACTACTTGTTGGAATTCGTTCAAATTTTAACGGTATATTTAGTTTCATGTACTCTATTATTCTTGCAAGTTTCATCGTTCAAATTCGAACCCATGTTCATACGATCTTTTTTGCTTAGAATCGCATGTTCCATCACCCCTATCATTTTGATGATGAAATTTAACAACACCTTGTATACCTTACTGTTAGTTTATTTCGTCATCCCTCATTACGCCTACATCTAAAAGCTAAGAATTTTTTTCAGATGCCTTGTATCTTCCTTCGTCCATCTGTTCATGATATACTACACAGAAAAAATGCAACATCAGGAAAATTTTCGGATTTAATCAAACTTCATTTATTAGTCGCTTATTCTAGTCGTCGAACTTTAAACAAGCAAAAGTTAATCCACCCTAAAAATTTAAAATTGCAAAGGACGTATATGAATTCGGTATGTAGATTTTTTAACTTTTGAATTCCAACCATTGCATCCTTGAATAAGTATGCTCCAGAGAAACATTTATTTACTAAACTAACAGCTTTCGTGAAGATAGCGTCGTCTTTTTCTGGTTTTAGCTTTGTAATTTTTATTCCTACTGCGTCTTTGGATTTTAAATTCCTTAATCAATAGAGCGAAGAATTTTTTTTTACAGTGGAGCGCGAATATCCGACTCGATGCTTCTACCAGTGAGACACCGCAAATACCGATGCAAATACCTAAAAATGATAAATTTCTGCTTGTCCCTTGATTATTATAACAATTTATAGCAGAACAATGTGCTGATCGCTTCATCGATTATTTAAATAGATTGACAATCAAATAAAAATATTAAACTTCACATTGGAAGGTCAAATGGCAGAGAAGGTCGAGAATCCCGCCATTCTTAAAACCATCAGTAATAATTATTGATGATAACTCATCATAAAGTAATAATAAAAGACTTGGAAAAACTCTAAGTTTGGTAAATATTTTAAGTGTGGAAAATGACAGGAAAAATATTCCGCGTTTTGAAACGTTCGTGGTCCCCGTTCGATGAATTCGATCCAAGTTCGCAGAATTTTCCTTTCGCTTTCTACCCATAAAGTATTTACCAAATGGAGTATTTTCTCCAGTTAGTCATTACTATTTTATCAAGGTGTGGGTACTTGAAGTCATGTCTTAAAAAGAGTCAGGTCATAAAAAATCCACACAAGCTGCAGAGTACGCTTAAAAGGAGGAAAAAAGAACCCAAACCAAACGCCAAAGTAAAGGCTTGCAACGTTTAGGAAGTAACAATATTCAATAATGAAGCATAATTTTCTAATTGCCGATTTTCTTAATACATTTTGATCAATAAAAGCTGAGACTAATTATTTTTACAACTTTTCGTTAAAGCTTACATTTTCGCAACTGGCATTTTTAAAACGATCAAGCTTTTGTACATAATAACTTTAGATGGCAGCAACCAGTAGTTTTGTTTTGTAAACGATATTTGCCTTTGGTGGCTTACCATAATCATGTCCTACTTCATTATCTAGTTTAGTTTTTTGATTGGCTTACTGGGGTTGGAATTATGGGGATGGGAGTTAGAGGGGACCTTCTGGTCTATCTGGTATATGCGGATGTAAAAGAGTGAAATTCGATATGCAGATTACACTAGGGGAGATCTACACTACAATGAAGTTTGGATCTAATTGTCCCAGTGAGATCGGCGTTGTGAGGATAGTAGTCACTAATGACGTTTTCAAATGGCAACATACGGCATGTGATATGTCATTAGATTGGAAAAGGCGAGAAACATTCGACGATAGAACTCTTTTCATTTATTAAACCTACATTTCGAGAAAATCAATTAAAAACTCTGAATTTAAGAGGTAAAAATAGATGCACTCAGTGCTATCACTACTTTTTCTATGCTCTCCTCGGGTAGAGGGGCGGGTTAATTTTTTGTTTATGCTAATGTTGTCACACAAGTCAACATCGATAAAGCTGCTGTGATTGTCCATGAACCTCGCGGGAGGACATTAAGTCAACTTAATGAAGCGTTGAAAATTTTTTAAGACATTTGAAAACTTCATAATTACCCGTATTTTCCTTCTTTGTGATCACTGTTTGTGCTATGTTTATCATGAACAAAAGAGTTGCTTGTATGGAGATATCTAATGAGATGCTATTTATCTTTTCTGTTGGAAGAGATAGTTTATTGGAATCACTTATTATAGAATCACTAGGATCTTAGAGTAAAACAAGCTAGAATTATATGATATCACATCAATTCTCCGACAACAAAAAAAAAGTGAAAGTTGTTCTATCTGAAGGGAAGTGATGCTAAAAAGCTAGATAGTTTACCAGCAGGCAGTCCTCTCGTACAATACAGTTGTCGAGAAACATTAATGTCAAGTTGAAGAATCTGAGGAGGTATAAAAATAACCGGCGATAACTTCATTGGAGGGAATGGATGGATATATCATTATGACAATACAAGACCTATATATTACTAACAGAGGACCCGGCGTTGCCCGGGAAAATTATACTTGTAGATAAGCAGAACAATCTCAAGAAGTTAAATTATAACTCAAAATTGGTTGAATAATAACCCTTTCAATACAACACACAGCGAAGGGGCTATCCATTCTAAGAAAAATCCGAAAGAAAGGAATTCTAGGTGCTATACCGGGACTTTATTTACCTCTTGTTGACTTGCCTCAGATTAAAATGACATCCATCTTCACCACCGGGGAACATCACTAGATATTTTAGACCCAAGTTTTTCTGCCCTTGACGTAGAAGCTCTTATAACCATTGTTCAGATGTTTGCAATGCCAGTATACAGGGTGAATACAAAAGTCTGAATCCCCCTTTTATTTTTTGAACCGAAGCAGATTTGTCAATTTTGATGAATTCAATGAATAGGAAGTTGTAGGTGGCCTATCCCATGGTGCACTTTTCATCATCCAAAATATGCAAATTAGGACACATTCAAAATTTATCTCAAAAACCGTAAGGGATAGAGAAAAAAAACCCAATTGCAAACTTGTTCAGCATAAAAAAACAAACAAAACAAAAAAAAAATCATCCAAATCGGACCAACCAATCACCCACAATCACTAAAGCGCCCTCTTCCTTTACTGCGGTGAAACTTGGAAACTGTCGATTGAACAGGCTGTTATCTATATATGTCGATTGAACAGGCTGTGTCTCCTACCAAAAGGTTTTATAATCCGCCACCAGACATCAGGGTTTTCAACTCCTCATAGCCTATAGTTAAAAATGGCTAATTAATAACTATTAGGCCTATATTAAGGAATATAGTTAAAATGACTGAATAATGTTAGGCCTATTTTTAAAAATGGCTAAATAATGTTAGACCTATTGTTAAAAATGGCTAATTAATAACTATTAGGCCTATAGTTAAAAATGGCTAATTAATGTTAGGCCTATTGTTAAAATGGCTAATAATATTAGGCCTATAGTTAAAAATGGCTAACTAATGTTAGGCCTATTGTTAAAATGGCTAATTAATGTTAGGCTTATAGTTAAAAATGGCTAATTAATGTTAGGCCTATTGTCAAAAATGCGTAATTAATGTTAGGCCTACAGTTAAAATGACTAAATAATGTTAGGCCTATTGTTTAAAATGGCTAAATTATGTTAGGCCTAATGTTAAAATGGCTAATTAAAGTTAGGCCTATATTTAAAAATGATGTGAATGCGGATAGAATCAAAGGTATTTTCATTGTTTATTTAAACTAAGTACAAGTAAAATTGAAATATTCAAATTTAATATTACATTTGCGTCACAGGTAAAGCTCATTGGAATGCTTAAAAGATCTTTCCCGACAATGCTTTGAAACAATGGTGTTTTTCTCTCCCAATGTTTATGGCAATCATTTATATAAAATCAGCGACGGTGGACGTTGTCACAACAAGGAAAAAATCTAACAATGGGTTATCTAGCAACAGGTTATTTCCCGATTGTACAATCGGGTGGGTTCGCTTCTAGTTTTTATTAAGAAGGGATGAATGGCTCTAGCAGTGGAAAGAACATAAGCGCAGTAGTTTAAAACATTTAGACGTGCAAGCATTTTATTTCTCATTTCGCGCGTGTTTAGAAAAGTACTTCAATGACCCCTTATTACGAGTTTTAGCTAAAGCTATATATAAGAATACAAGCTTAAACAGCACCTTTATGTGTCTGGCCGGCCATCGTTTGCACGAATACGTGAAAATGGAAGAACTTAACTGCGATATATCAACTTTTCATGAGCTCTCGTGGACTCCTTTAAGCACGTGCACTAAAGATAAGAATATGAACTTAGGGCATGTAATATATCAATTGATTCCTACTGACGAGTCATAAGTGAATACAGTGTTACTTTTTGTTTATCATTTAAGCGTTGTTGGTGGCAGCTTGGAGCACTTGCCCGTTATGAAGCTTTGTCGATGCACGTGCTCATTTCGTCTAAAATTCAGTGCTGTTAGGTCTATTGTTAAATGTGGCTAATTAATGTTAAGGCGATTGATAAAAATGGCTAATTAAGGTTAGGCTTATTGTTAAAATGGCTAATTAATGTTAAGCCTATAGTTAAAAATGACTAATTAATGTTAGGATTTTTCTAAAAAAAAATGGCTAATTAATGTTAGGCCTACAGTTAAAATGACTAAATATTGTTAGGCCTATTGTTAAAAATGGCTAATTAATGTTAGGCCTATAGTTAAAAATGGCTAATTTATGTTAGGCCTATAGTTAAAATGGCTAATTAATGTTAGGCCTATTGTTAGAAAGGCTAATTAATGTTAGGCCATAGTTAAAAATGGCAAATTAATGTTAGGCCTATAGTTAAAAATGGCTAATTAATGTTAGACCTACAGTTAAAATGACTAAATAATAATAGGCCTATTGTTAAAAATGGCTAATTAATGTTAGGCCTATTGTTAAAAATGGCTAATTAATGTTAGGCCTAATTAGTGTTTGGAAAGATTCGTGTGAGTGCTGCAATCGAATACGTAAATTTACATGCAGTTTTCGCCATTGCTGTATATAAAAATATTACTGTAATATTAAACAACAAATTTTTATATTCTTCTTCTCAGCATATTTGAAAATCGTTTTACGAGTTATATTCTTGTTTATGTCCTCTCACTGCATCGTCATTTAATTTTCATTATTAATAATTCTTGGAAACGAACGTTCGGTCATCGCATTATCAGCATCTCAGTTTCCAAAATATTCACATTCACAAAGAATATAGTCAAAATGTATTTTTTAGAAATGTTTGGATCTGCTGTGCTACCAAATAAGCTAGGTGATAACCCCGGCGTGACTCTGACTTTTTTTTTTTTTTTTTAATTAAATTTTGAAATACCTTAAAAATAAACTCATGAAAACGCTTAGAATTAATACAGTAAACATTCTTAATGAAAATTCCAAAATAAGTTTTTAAAGGCTCACAATGGATGAACCTCTCCAAGTATGCCAATGCTAGTCTAAATTATTTCTTAGTCACGTAATCTTACTTTAGATGTACACTTGATGTTGTTACAATTCCCACTCTATTCTTGATGTCTTGAAGCAAAATTTGACCATTTATTACTTTGTGTAGTCTAGCCGTCGTCGATTCTTTTATTTACATGTTTACCACTGCGGAGCATCACCAGATATTTTAGACTCAAGTTTTTCTTGCCATTGAAGTAGAAGCTCTTATACCCTCTTGCGCTATTCGAAACTCCCCTTGTTCAGATGTTTCAAATGCCCGTATAACTTTTTCTGTTTTAGTTGCAGTGTTTCTCTGACAATATTTGTTCTTTCTCTTTCCTTTCCAGACACATAATTTTTTGCCAGTCGTCTGGACGTTTGATAAGGAGCTCAAGGGAGACATGCGTGACTCCTTTGCCTCATCAATAGACGCTGCCTTATTAATGTTCTGTCACTGCATCATCATTTTATGCTCATTAGTAATAATTCTTGGAAACGAACGTTCAATCATCGCATTATCAGCATCTCAGTTTCCAGAATATACACATTCCCACAGAGTATAGTCAAAATGTATTTTTATGAAATGTTTGGATCTGAAGGAGTGCTTACCATTTGCTCAATACACGGAGCTAAAGGAGTGCTTCCTCTGTCGTCTATCCACTCTTTATCAATAGTCTGCTAACTCTCCATTATCTCCAGTTACTGATCATTTTTAAAGATTTTCAAGAAATGGTTAAGTATTAAGAACTCTCTTTTCTAAGAAAAGCCTGAATAACAGGAATTCTATGCATTGTTACAAATTATATTGAACAAACTTTGCTTTTTATTGGTGGTTATGAAATATATATTGTTGATCCTGGCATAGTGTTGGTGCATTGTTGATACCTATTGTTTCACAAACTTTTCCTTGCATTGTTGGTCATGAGATATATATTGTTAATCCCTGCATAGTGTTGGTGCATTGTTGATACCTATTGTTGCACAAACTTTTCCTTGCATTGTTGGTCATGAGATATATATTGTTGATCTGTACAGAGTGTTTGTGAATTGCGTGTTGATACCATTGTTGATAACTATTGTTGTACATACTTTTCCTTGCATTGTTAGTCATGAGATATTTCTCGTTAACATGCCTTGCTATAACCATGAATATCGATTTTTTTTTATCAATAATGATTGTTTTTTCGAAATCTGAGGTAGACAGTGACCTTCCTCATAGTTTTAAGGTCAAGGATGTAAAATTTCATCAAGATCGGAATAAAACTGTAGATTTGTATAAGAAACAAACAAACAAACCCACAAACAAACCCACAAACAAACATCCTTCTTTATATATATAGAAAGAAAAGATAGATAGATAGATATAACGTCATTCCCAGCAGTGAGCTCTGAACTATAGAGCCATCGATTTGAGGACATAGAAGGAAAAATTAAGAGATGTGAGACGATTCTCAAGGACTCGCAGAGAATGGTTAAGTTACACCATCCGTTTGAGAACTGGAGGGAACGTTGTATTAAGAGCTTTCAAGTGGAGGCCTATGTAACTATTGAAAAGAGCAATATATCACTGAGGAAAAAATCAATCTCAATATAATATTGACGTCTGCGCTTGTCCGTTAAGGACAAAATACACGATTTCGAAATGAAGGACAAAATACACGAAATGATGGAGGCCTTGCAGTACATAAAGGGAAAGAATACAACAGAATTCCTGTCTTTTATTTCGCCTTTTATGATAAGGAAGCAAATGATCAGACAGCACGTCTTTAAATGCAGAGCAAGTTCAATAAGAACAAAAAGTATAGGGATATAGCAATTAAGACAGGAAAAAAATTACAAGGAAGAAAAATAAATAATTCTGTAGGCCAAACCACAAGTCTCGTCTAGTTATATACAGGGTGTCCGAAAAGTCTAGCACTATGATGTCCAGAGACGATGCATTAGATAGAACAAAAACGTTTTATAGCAAGTGGATCGTGGGCTTTCCATTTCCGACCTCAAAAGTGACCTTCAAGGTTATCTTCAAGGTCATTCAAACCGCAACTTTTTCCTTATCAGAGCTAGAAGAAAATTTCCAATCACGAACTTGTAGAGCACCCCAAAATTAGTCTAAATCCATGTTTACTTTAACTGATTTATAGGAAAATTGTGTGAGATAAATGAGGATAAAGATTGGTATGCTACTCGTCGTCACTCTCTCCCCCTCACACAAGAGTGGCACCGTTTCTCACGCAAAACTGTAAATTATTCAAAGTTAATTTGCATGTTGTTCTTCACGGTCTCCATAAATTGTGCCGTTAGATCTTTTTTTTTTGCTGCCACTTACTGTTCTGTATTAGTTTCATCACAGTCGTTGAACTCCAATTCCAGTATTTATTTGTTTTACGTACCTGTGTCGCATCGATGTCTCGACCCGCGCACCTGTAGCAGAACAGACTTACTACGTTTTAATTTATTGTTTTTCATCGAAGTCCGACTAAGAACGTTACATATTTTTTGTTCGTTTTTGTTCGAGATGTGCTTCAGCATTCGCCAACGAGGGTGCAACATTTGTTGCGTGTTTCTGATTACATCACCATTTTATTTTACGTAAGAACTGACGCACAGTTACCTGTAACACGATGACGCAATATCCACTGCATGAGATGGTCGACGTAGTCTTCTGCTATGGTGCAAGTAATGAGAGTATTGCTGATGCAAAAAGACTGTATGCAGAGCGATTTCCGACTCGACGCCATCCTCACTACAGAACACTCCAACACATCATCCACAGATTTCAAACCACATGATCTGTTCAGCAGGTACCTCGAGAAGGTCGTCCGAGGACTGCAACAAATGATGATGCCACGCTTATTGGTCCTAGCAGCAGTCGCAGCTAACCCTCATACAAGTGTCCGAGCAATTGCACATGATCTGTGTATTAACAAATCTTCCGTGTGGGACATTCTCTCGACACAAAGCTTCCACCCATACCATATTCATTGTGCCCAAGCTCTGGAATTACGAGACTATGGTTCCCGTGTAGAGTTTTGCGACTGGGTGCTCTGTCAAATTGATGGCGACCCACAGTTCGTAAGCAAGATTCTGTTGTGTGATGAGGCCCAGTTTTCACGAAACGGTACTGTCAATAGGCATAATCTACACAACTGGGCAGAGGAAAATCCTAGGTGGCTGAGACCAACATCACACCAAGTGAACTGGAAAATGAATGTTTGGTGTGGTATTTATGGGACACAAGTCGTAGGTCCTGTTTTTTTATGAAGGTATCCTAACTGGTCAGCGCTACCGGGATGAAATATTGACTTGTGTGGTGGAAGAGTTTCTAGATAATTTGCCATTGTCAGAACGTCCAGGACTGTGGTACCAGTAAGACCGTGCACCGCCACACTTTGCAAGAACAGCAAGGGAATGTTTGGATGGAATGTTTCCGAAAAGATGGATTGCAGAAACGGACCAGTTTCGTGGCCACCTAGGTCACCGAATCTTATACCCTTATATTTCTTCCTTTGGGAATATTTAAAGGAAAAGTTTTATGCCACGGAACCCAGGACACAGCGTGAACTTCAAGGACGAATTGAAGTGGCAATTAGGCAACTTTCCGCCATGACAATGCCAGCTGTCCAGAAGGCAATCACCTATCGTGCACAGTTATGCCTTGTAGCCGAAGGCCAACACTTTGAACATACTTTAAAATAACCTATGTTCGATTTTGGAACTCAGGACTAAAATTACATGTAGTATTCAACCCTTTTGAGCTTGGAAATAAAAAGCTCACTAATTGATTTGTGGGAGGGTAGTATACCAATCTTCATCCTCATTTATCTCATACAATTTTCCTATGAATCAGTTAAAGTAAACATGGATTTAGGCTAACTATGGGGTGCTCTACAAGGTCATAATTGGAAATTTTCTTCTATCTCTAATAGGGAAAAAGTTACGGTTTGAATGACCTTGAAGATCACCTTGAAGGTCACTTTTGAGGTCGGAAATGTAAAGCCCACGATCCACTTGCTATAAGACGTTTTTGTTCTATCTAATGGATCGCCTCTGGACTGTGATAGACATCTTAGTGCTAGACTTTTCGGACACCCTGTGAATTTGCGGATAAAAATTACATCTTAGTACCTCTGTCGAAAAATGCAATTGAACTCTGTTTTTTTACAGTCTTCGAAATGTTCTTTTCACATCTTCCACATTCGAGTATACTAATAAAGTCAGTTATGCTCCGAAAAGATGAAAGAACACGATAGAAAAGAAAGCAGAAATAAAGCTTTATAATGAAAAGGCAGATAAAATCCATACAAAACTTTCTTTAAATTGTAAATATTTTGATAATAGCTTCTTTATATATGTTTAATTGGAACGCCCAGCCCATTTCTAAAAAATCGACTTAAAACAGGACTGTTGTCTATGCCATCTTCACTCCCACCATTTTTCTCAGATTTTCCCTACTGACTTAGGCTTTTCATGTTTTAAGCAACCTCAGAAATTTCTAATCCACTGAATTTCAAGAAAATTACCTCTACGAAAATCCATCGTGGACAGTCAGTCTGCCATAAAGAAATCAATTGGATTTTCTCCTACGCTTTCACTCCTATCTCCTGGACTTTTTTTTCGTCTTGTTGTTGAAGGATTTATCTCTTGAAAGCTCGACAAGTTTTCCTGTTGAGTGAAATAACGAAAATCGACAGGAAAACCACGACTAAAAACGAAAGCCCTCAAGCGACAAGATGGAAAGCAATCTCTTAGAGAATGAAAGCGTACAGATTTTCTCGTACGTCCATCTTTAGCTCTCTCTCTCTCTCTCTCTCTCTCTCTCTCTCTCTCTCTCTCTCTC